>WBMZ01021766.1:0-10590 GCA_013400975.1 Atrichornis clamosus | reverse complement strand
CGCCGCCCCGCGGCCCCGCCGCCTCCGCGGGATGCCCGGGAGGCGCCGCGCCTCCCTTCCCGCAGCCCCGTCCCGCCTTCCCATCTCCTCCCGGAGCGAACGCGAGGGGCTGCCCGCTGGCTGCGGGAAGGCGGCGTCCCCAGAGAGCCAGCGAGCCCCTTGGTAGGCTCTTTCCAAGAACTGGAGGCAAGGGGAACCCACAACATCGCAGTCAGTGTAAATAGAAGGAGCTGTTTTCCGTACAGGAACCAATCGACTTTTTTCCCCAGGTAATCCTGTTTACAGTCTGTGGCTGATGATGCATCAGCGGGCTGGTGGCATCCCCAAAGAACGCTGAAAGCAGCAGAGCCTCAGCAACGGAAGATGGGAAGAAATTACAAAGCTTTACCCAGAGACAGTGGAGCAGTCATTCTCGACTCTGAATTGCACCTTACTGAAGGTTTCCCTTTTTCATTACTTTTTTTCTCACATCTGTGAGTTTGATTGTGCCAAAGCCTGGCCACTCTTCATATCCTGTCCCCTTTCCTCTATCAAGCTGCAGCCAGTTTCACCTTTGTCCAGGCCATTCCATGCCACCTGGACCTCTGGCCACAGATCAGTGACCCTGGAATTAGTGTCACCTAACTTGATTTTCTCTTTCACTCAGAGGATCTCCCAGCCCTGAGAAGAAGACAGATAAATTTCAGAAGGCAAAGCTGAGTTCACCCACCTTACTGCAGCTCCTCTCAAGCCCATTTCTCCCATACTTTTACCCAGACAAAACCGTGCTTCCCAGCTCTCAAGGATCAGAGTCCTCAGGCAGTCAGACATAGCAGGGAGAGGCAAGGACAAAGTCTGATGTGCAAGAGGGTATACAGCTACGTAATTCATGAGTCTTTTCTTTAAATCATCTTTCCTCTTCGTTCCAGTTACAGCTACATTCCAGCACCTACAGCAAATGACACAGGGTCTGGCCTCCAGGGAACAGGCTCATTCCATATGCAACTCTGACTCCTTCCTTAATTGATCCAGACACCTAAAAGGGAATGGTTTAATCCTAAAAGAAGCTAATGTGTCAGCATGTAAGTAAAATGTATGTTCACGCTGAGGCCAAATTAAGGTCATTTGGGCACCTGAAATTAGGTGTCTGTGAACATTTCAATGCCTGACTCTGCAACATGAATGCTCTTTAATACATATCTGTATATAAATTCTGGGACTGGAGGGGAGGGGATGTTTTTAAAGAAAATTGCTCCCCATCCCCCACGTGAGTTCCTGAAGGTATTATTTTCTCAGAGGACCCACTGACAGATTTGAAGCCTTAATATACAAACTTTGACCTCATAAGCCAAGAAGGAAACTTTTCAAAGGAGAATAAAACACTCCCTTCACTGTGATTGTCGCTACTCTCCTCTGGCAACAGAAGAGACACAGAAATAGAAAGAGGGGTGATGTATGGTGATGGTGAAAGACACATCTCCCTGTCCATTTTTCACTCCTGTAAGTAATGTGTTCCTCAAGCCTGGGATTCATTCTTTTACTGTTACATCCCACCCACTGGTGCCAGTTCCCCTCTGCACCATTATTCTCCATCAGCTGCCTAAGATTTCTGTATCCTCATGCACCTCTCTTCCTCTTCATTTCAGTCAGACTAATTCACCTTCCATGGTATCAGAGAAGGATGCATTACAAAAAAACAAGGAAAACAATCTCCCTGAACTTGGCAGAATTGCCAGGGACCAGAGCAGCCCCTGGCTTCCAAAAAAAGCAACTGCAAAGCCCCAGACTGAGCATGCTAAATACAGTGTGGTTTAAGCAGCCATCTCTTAGGAACCATCTGCTAAGCATGTGCAAATAGTGACTTTGGAGATTATTATGATTTACTGAATTTTGGAAGAATTTTACAGGAACAGCAAGAGGAGGCTCTAAGTACTACTGTGACATAAATATTACAGAATAATGAAATACAGGTTTTAGTTTTAATAATAGAATTCTTCTCCCATGAACCAAAATGTAAGCTTGCAGCAGCCTTAAGGAAGAAAAAAACTAGTCTTAATGATTTCCTCAAAAGTACAGTAAATTTCACAGATATATAGAACAGTCTTTCCTTGTATGATATTCTCATGCAGTCAAAATAAAGTGTGTGCTTTCAGGTGCAAAGCCAAACTCAATTAGTATTATACACAAACCAGAATATACCCTGAATTCTGATCAGAGGCAAGCTGATGATTCATACTGCCATGGTCTGCACATTTGGATTTGCTAGGAAAGCCAGTGTACAGCTTGATAAGGGGTTTTGATCCAAAAATAGGCACAGATGCGATTTTAAACATTTGCCTTGGAAAATTAGGTTTGGACACTCTGCTTTAATTGTGTGTCATCTAATGCTGATGGGCACTTACCCAGGTAGAACACCAGCTCCTCGATTAAAATGTAAAGCAACATGTAACATTTACAGTAATGTAATTTTATATTCATGAGCAGAAAGCAGTGCTTGGAATGCAGCTTTCATAAAAAGCAAACCCCAAAACCCTATAAAGATCAAATGTACATCATACAGTAGGATAATTCCCTGCTTCTCTTTTTATCTCATGAACATCTGGAACAATCAGAAAATCAAGCCACTCCAACGAAAAGCGTGTAAGAGAAAAAGGAGTCTGATGTTTTCTTATTTTGAATACACACCTGCTAAATTATCTGATGGTTCTGAGCTGAAAATGTATACCTTAAGAATAAGTGACCTCTCTCAAATGCCCTATGCATTTCACGTTTGTAAAAGGTACACCTGTGACTTACTGCAGTGGGTTTCTTCCGGCACTGTACATTTCATGCTTTGTCATGAGAGACGTTTAGTGTTTAAAAATAAAAGCAGGCAGACTGTTGTCTTACCCCAAATACAGTACTCAAAGGAATCTACTGTCCTGCATATTCTTTGTGTGGCAGTATGGGGTAAGCAATTAACGGGACATTTTTAAGAGCTATTCAAATATGGCCGTGGTACATTTTTAGTGAACACATAACATAAGGGATGTATGAATGGCAAACCCCCTGCTTTACAATAATGTGACTGCTTGCTTGGTTTGTTGTTTTGCTTCTTAAAGGTCCCAATTGCTCCTCTTCTATTTTCTCCTGATTATGGCCAGTCACTGGCTTCATTCACAGGTATTTACAGCAATGCAGGGGAAATATATGTTTGTGAGAGACAGAAAGGACAGCAGCAGCTCAAGCCACAGCAGCACAGAGGTACATCTAAACTGCTGACAAACACATCCCTGGTGCAATTTTCTGGTGTTTGTTGAGAAAGCACTGGTGCAGGGCTGTAACAATGCCCATCTGGGATCCATATTTGTGGGAAGCTGAAAATGGGCTGGTTAAAGACTGCTTAAAACTCACTTCCCCTTTACTATTCATTATATTGCTTGGCTCATGTTGATATTTAATAACAGTTGATAAAACATAACAAAGTATAATGTTAAGAATGATCGTACAATAAGGGTTCTCTGGTCTGAATACGACTCTGCTCTGGCATATCATACTGCATTTCCTGAATGCTGTTAGATTGCTGATTATGATCATTCTACACCCTGTGAGAGGCAGACAACCTTTATCATCCCAGTTTTCAAGATGGGGAAACTGAGGCAAGGAGAGACTAACAGTGAATTGCCTAGAGCAACACAGCAGTTGTAGAACCTGATTCCTGCAGCATTCAGTCCTTGGTCTATCATCTGTGCTGTGTCTTATAAATGATGTAAAACCTCTGATATTGTATAAAACCTACTCAATCTGACACCAGTTCATACACACAGTCTGAAAGACTGGAGAAAAATTATAGGATTTTTTTTTAAATGTCCTTTACTGAAGGTCTCTTACTTTATAGCCAACAACACTGTCAATATGACTCAATATGCAATCTAGATGCAGGTGGAAGAATGTGACAGAGCAGTATGAAGAGGATTCTGAGTCAGTGTGCTGTCCCAAAGCTGTACATCTGTAATATATATTTAGACAATTGTCTTTACTAACAGCTTTAGAGACACAAAGCCTAGCCAAAGGCTGTAAAGGGGATGTAAGTCAAAATACGAAGAAAAGAAATAGGTTAATCAGCCCTGTCTATACAGTTTGGCTGCTCTGCCAGGGACTTCCACCAAACCCACATTTCCTCTTCTTGTAGGTGAGCTAGGTAGGAGCTGTTCACTGTGCTCAGTAATGAGTCTCTTGGCATCTGCAAATCACAGATTTTTCTTATACTTCATCAGATGTGGATGCATAACACCTACTCTTTGGCCATATCTTGGAGTCACAGGAAATAGCGCTGGCTGACAGCGTCCTCAAAGGTACCTAGTCCATACTTCTACACCAATGTATAACTTATGTCACACGTTATACATTAATCCAGCTTGTTTTTAAAATCCACCAATACTGGAAATCCTGCACCCCTCCCAGGTGACCCTAGTGCTCCATATCACTCTTAGAAAGGTGTTACCTTTTCGGTATCTGACTTAAACATCTCCTGCTTTTATTTAAGCCTATGTAAATACATATAAAATATATATAAATAATTATTTAATATATGCCATATATATGGTGTGTGTGTATCTTCATGTATACATGTGCATATATATGTGCATATATACATATTTATTCCTAAATCTGAAATCAGATGCTAACCTATTTCAATAGCTCCATGTGTTTTCTTCTGCTTTCATTTGCAACCTACTTGTTTTGCCCATTTTTGTATGAAGGCATATAAACAAAAGAGAAACATTCACACTATTCTAGGAGTTACACTCTGCCAAAATCCCAGTATCTCCAGACATATTTACTAAACTCCCAGTTAATGTTTTGTTTTATACTAAAACTTGTTTGTCTCCTAAAGCAGTGCTTTACCTCTAAAGTACAGAAGTCATACATTTTATACACTTAACTGTGATAGTTAAATTAAAAATCCCTATTTTCCTAAAATAATGTATCCACAAATGAAACCTCTTTTCTATTTTGGTCCCTTGAACTCTGAATACTATAATTGCTTTTCTAGTAGTATTCCAATATTAGAATATTCAGGGTTATTCTAGTAAGAACCTTGTATTGTGTACCCAGGGCTGCACGTGCACAGCTATATTTCTTCATTGGCTCCCACATGTTTTCCCCAAAGAATATATTGTTTAAGTCTGTCCTCTTCTTTAGACAAATTCATGTTCTTGACAAAATTTGTGCATTTCCTATTTTTTAGAAAGCTGCATCATCCAGTTATTTAATACAACTGCATTCAATTAACATTAACCAGACTGGGACACCAAGCAGGTTTATTGTGTTGTCTTGTCTGCTTGTTTTGTTTCTTTAAATGTAGTATGAAAGCTGTAAATTGACTCGTCTGCTTATATTAGCTGTAACATTTCAGTACATCAGGACCATTTAGACTGCATTTCAAAATAAGACCTTAATCCATCTTTCTGCAAGGAAGGACTTTTTTTATCAGGCCACTATTATTTATGAAAGACCTTTACCTAAGGCTGACAGAAGTGTCAGCAGTCACTCTTTAAAATAAACAGGTGAGAATCCAGAATTAATAATCTGGTCAATCACAAATATTAGATGGCATAGCCAAAAATATAGTCAGAGCGAGACCCAAAGGTTTCAGCTTAAGAAGAAAATCTAGATCTATTATAGAGGAACCCTAATAAAAGCAGAGCTGTATTTTCATGCAGCCTATGCCAATATGCAACAGAACAGATCCATCCTTCCTCTCTACTGAGCTTTCATACAAGCGGGGCGGGGGGGGGAAGCATAGGCTCCCTGTTACATTCCAGGGGTTTTTTTCAATCTATTCATGTTAATGGTACAACCGGGGATCTCCAGTTTTTGTGTCATCACTGCCAGGAGCAGGCTAATGGAGCATCTCAGAAACAGACCACAGAGCTGCAGTTCCAGCCACACAGGGCACTTTCCTCTTTTTATTACACTCTGTAAAAGATGTCACACATGAATCAGCAAAGAGCTGCTGAAGAGTGACCACCAGGGCACTTGGGAAAGAATCAGGTGCCAGCTGTCAAAGTATTTCTCGGTGATTTACATTCTTTTTGTATATCTCTATATCCACTTGGAGGAACAGGCCAGTGAGGAGCATTTGCATATTTGCATTTTACAGGACAGTCTGCAAAGAAGAGATGTTGTCATGCAGGAGCAAGAGGGAGGATTTCTTTCCTTTTAGCAGGTGCAAAAAGATATTTCAGTTCCTGTGACTTCTCCCAAGACCTGCATTAGCAAGTCCAATGTGTGGAGCACGTGCCTCCTGTCATGGGTGGCAGCACGCTGGGGCACTGGGGAGTGCAACCCCAACGTGTGTGCACAGCCATAGCTTCTCCTCATCTCTGCCGCTCTCCTCCCTTCTGTTTGGCAAACACTAGGGGCTTACACACAGAAGAAAAAATTCCAACATGACTGATTTTGTCAGTAACGTGTTTCAGAGAAGTAAGAAATCAGCCATCTTGAATCCTGGCAATGAAATCTGTGGATGCAGATCGCAAAATGCGTGGCCACCCCTTGGCAGGGTATTGCTTCGTGGTTTGTACCTGGGTTAAGAAGGCAGCTGTTGTTCAGATAGGCCCATCCTTCATGACCCAAAGGACTTGCGTGGAGAGAGAATACACATGCTTTGTTCCTCTGTTTCATTTCTGTTTTCTCTGGTTGCACAGTTTAAAGTCACCTTAGTCTTGGGGTTCTTAAACTCTGATCATGCTGTCTGTGCCCATGATTCCCCACTCCTTGGTGCCAGACAAGAAAAGGTGGGATTGATGAGAGGCAAAGAGGAAAATGAACAGTTTAATTAATTAAACAGAAACTCTTGACTGCACTGAGGCCAGCTTTCAATTTCCCAAAGTTGTTTCTAGAAAGCCCTTTTTAGTATAAGCAAATTGCCATCCTTCTGGGAGAAGCACAGCACATATGAGTGAAAAGACTGATACTTTTGTATAACATTCCTACTGTGATGGGGCCCGGGCTGGAATTAAGGAGGAGGCCTCCTTCTGCTTTGCTTTTCTGTTAACAGCAAATGGACTAAAGCTGCAGGTTGTGAGGATCCCTCGCCAATCAGCAATGGGAGATTAACTTTATCGTTAACCTTGTCTGTGCCCTCACCAATTTAATTGGCATTGGCCCAGGTCCCAGACCTGAGGCCAAGAATGACAGAGCAGAGGTTGGTCAGGTGATGCAATGAGAGCTACTGCTCTCCCCAGCCATCCTGCACTGGCTACATGTTGTCTTGATCCCTTGGCACCAAGCACAGGGTCTTTGCATGTCACCAGCAAGACTTTCAGCTGGTATAACTGAGCAACCCTTAAGAGCCTAACCATCATTATTAAGCTCTCCTTGAAAATTTTCTTTTTCATTCCCTTTAAAAAAAAAAAGTCCTTGTTACCCATCTCCTCGCTGTGGGTAACCTAATTCTCTCCAAGCTCCAGCTGGAACCTGCATCACACATTGCTCAGTGCCCTGTTGCAAAAAACATTTCCCATTCGCAGCGCTAAATCCCCTGCACATGCTCCTAAAATATCTTCTGTGGTTCCTCATGCCTAACTAAACAATGCAAAATCCTGATTCTCTGCATACCTCCCACAGCCATCCCAGCTGCTAGTGACACCTTTCCTTTCCCCAAGGCCCTCTTCACTCATCTGAAGTTACTCATCAGGAATCCTCTCCTCCATCACTTCTCTCAGCTTTTTCTTTCATTGGACCACTTTTGGGGAGGTAGGAGAAAGAGGTTATTTTAAATAAAACCTTGTCAACTTCCTCCTCTCACATTGCTTTTAAAACTTGCCATTGTAACAAGATTTGAGCAGATGCATAGAGATATGCTAATTTCTGGATGTTCAGGTCATCCTAAGGCCCCCTGACCTGGGCTGTGGGATGCATGACCCACCAAGGCCTTGCAGGCCCTGGGAATGACAGCATGGGCTCACGCTAATCCACGTGACCTGTTTGGCCTTGAGAACTCCTGAGCGTGGGTCAAGGCAGCCTCTTTGCATGGATCTGAATCAACAAATGCTTCACAGTGGGCAGGTCTGCTCTTGAGAGCAGACTTGAATGCTGTGCCAATGCTGTCTTTAAGTTGTGTCTTCCCCATCTTCCTTTTACACTCTGTCCCCAAAAGTAGCTACCCTGAGGCGTTTGCTTTGAAAGGACATAATCATATTGTTCCCCCCTCATTATCTCTATTCCCAGCATCTGCACCTCATTGTATGGTCATCTCTTCCCATCATTCTCTTCTTAATTTAGTTTGGAAACTCTCTAGAGCAATGAGACATCATTATCTATTTTGTAAAGCGCCATTCAGAGCTGTAGCAGAGTGGCACATATACGTGATAGAAATCCTAGCCTTCCATTTGCTCCAAAAGAAATGCAGAGCAGGTTAATGCTCAGTGCTCACTGTGCAGCACGTGCTGCCGGCTTTCCTCTACAACAGAGGCAAGAGCTCACCGTGCTCTGGTCTTCACAGTGTGCTGGAAGGCCCCCAGCTGTTCCACTCCTGACAACCACATTCCCACAGAACATATTTTGATGGCAGTTTCTGGAGTGCCAGAGCAATGATGATCAGTAACAAGGTGATTTCACTACCTGCAGAGTCGGGAGTATGCAGGTTTCCCCTCCAGTTTGGTAACATCCACAGGATGCTTGTGGCATTGTAATGTACCCAGTGCAGTTCCAGCACACACAGCTGAGCTCCAGCAGCACAGACCAAGCTGCCCCACATCCCACCCCTGTATGTTCCTCCCCTACAGGCAACCCCACAGGCAAAGGCAGGGCGATTCCTTGGGCCAAGGGGAGGCAGAATTTTGTGAGGTGAAAACCCATAACTATCTTTGGAAAGACATCATTTCCACCTGAGATACAGTGCAGCCTGATGCTGGTTACAAAAGGCAATAAAACTGGCACTGCTCTGGGAAGACAGAGAAATGTCCAGCAGAACTGCTGATACATCAGTTTTTTCCTCAATGCCCCTGCAAAAATGGATATATATTGTTAATGGTTGGATTCAATGATCTTAAATCTCTTTTCCTAACCTAAATGATTCTATGAGTCTTTCTGGGGTCACCTATAGCTTACTCAAAGTTAATGTGCTGGGCTAGATGTCAGGCCCTCAGACTAGTTTTCTTGAGATACCCTGGAGAACTGCGAACTAGCCATGGGATGGTTACTGAAATAATGAATAATCCCCCTTCATTTTTAGTAATGATACTAAATGAATCTTTAATGGAGAAAAAAAAGATCAGCACAGATGATACTGCCAGCAGCAATGACAGAAGTTCTTTACTTGTTGCTAATGAAATAAAGCTCTAGGTACATCCCGACTTCTCCCCCAATACACAATGATGTGAGTAAGCCTGTGCTCAGATCTGTGTACAGAAATGGGCAGTGAGCGCTGGACTGGGAGAAAAGAGACCTGGACTCCAAGGCCTGACCTAATGCAGAACTTCACCCAAACTTGGGCTGATTCCTCTCCCATGTCTGTGTTTCTGCTTTTATTTCCACCTTTGAGGTTTTCTTTAAATTATAATCAAATTAAATTTTTTTTCTTAAACTTATGTAGGACTGATACAAGCAGTGGGGACCCACCTCTGTGGGAATGGAACAGAGCAGGGGCACAATCGTGTTACAAACCCCAGCATCCCTGGACTAGGCGCTCCAAGTGCAGCTTCACTGACCCCATAGGCAGATTACTCCAGGGAGCAATTCCTGGTCTTGGGCATGAAACCCACAAGAACCAGGGAATGTTGGGATCTTACCAGCCATAACTTGACCATGCTCAATCAAGCCATTCACTTGCTCACCACATTACAAGTGGAACATGGAAAGAGTTTAGCATTCAAGCTGTGTGACTGAGCTGTGAGGAGACGGGAATGATGTCAGGAGGTTTTGTGCTTGAAGCGTCCATGACAAAACATTAGCTTAGGTCAGACACTACTGAAATGTAAAAGGGAGGATGACTGTCAGCCTATCAACAACCAAAACAGGGAGACGCTGCTGTTTCATGCAGCAACACATGTAACAGCTGTCAAACAGAAACTTCCTTTTCTCAGATTTGTAAAACCACCGGCCTGGGTAGTAACTGGACTCCCAAAACAAACACCTTTGGTTTGGGAAGCAGCAGTTTAAGCGAGCTGACAGTGCAAGGAATCAGCGTGCCCAAATATGCCAACACCCAGAGCATTTATGTTCGTTTCTGCTATTTAAATACAATTTGTGTTTAAAAACGAGACCGTGGCCCTGCATCGCATCCGGCAGGGACGGGTTGTACCTATACACAGGTGGGCAGCGCACTCAGCCACCCGCCGCCAGGTTTGCCGGTTCGCGGCGAGGGGAGCGGCAGCGCTCCCTCGGCACGGGGCGGTCCCGGCAGCAGCGGCGCGGTCCCGGCAGGTGCCGGGGCTCCCCGCGCGGGGCTCTGCCGGGGCAGCCCGGGGCGGCTCCGGAGACGATGCCAGGCGGCCGGGGACCGCGAGACGGGCAGGGACAGCTTCGCCGCCGGCACCCACTTTCCCTAATGGGCATGTGCGGCGCTCGCACATGCCCACTCGGGCCGCGCGGGGCCGGCGGGTTGTGCCGCGCCGCGCTGGC
>WBMZ01021754.1:0-11825 GCA_013400975.1 Atrichornis clamosus | reverse complement strand
GGGCTGGGGCGGCTGCGGGCGGGGGCGGGACCTCCCTGGACGGGCAACGCGGAAACAGCCGCGACGGGCGGCCCCGCACGTCCTCTCGCCCGGCGGGGGCCGCCGTTACCAGGGCGCGGAGGAGCGAGCAGCGAGCAACGCTGCCGGTGTTTTACGGGCTTGGAGGAGAGAGGGGCAGCAGGGAGAGGCGCCCCGCGGGGCCCCGCCGGTGTCCCCGCCGCCCGCTCAGGCCGGCGGAAAACGCGGGCCCGTGGGCTGCTGGAGCAGGCTTCGTTTTTACTGTAGTTAATTATTATTATCATCATCGCCGTTATTTAGGCTTCCACCCGTCGGAGATTCGCCGAAGAAAGAGCCCGGTGTGTCAGGATTGAGAAGGCGCGCCGCAGCCCCAGGCTGGCATCACCGAGGAGCTCCAACCGTGCCCTGCGGGATCTGAGCGGCCCCTCGGGACCGGGGCTGAGCCGCCTCCCTCCCCGCCGGCCCGGGCGTAAGCAGGGCCAGATCCTGCCCGGGAGCCCCGATCTTCCGCCGCCGGGAGTTTGGGAGACCCCCTGCTTTTTTGTGTAAATTGGTTTCCACCCATCCTAACTGCAGAGAAAAGCTTTGAGACCAGAGCTCGAGGACAAAACCCCAAAGGTAAAACCAAGTCCAAGGGCATTGACTTTCTAAAGTACGATATGTTTTGTAAGCAAATCTCTATTTTTTACGCACACCCGGTGTTAACAGTCCTGTTACTTGTGTAAAGTCGAGTCCAAAAGGCTCAGGAGGCACACGTGTGTACAAACTTTCTTTTAGAAGGTCAGGCTATCTTCAAAGTTTCCAATTAGAACAGGGAGGCAAAACAAAATACAGGCATTACCTTTTAAATAAATAATGAGAAGTAGAATCCTCTGTTTTATTTTCTAGACATGATGCATAGTCAACAGCATCCTTATAACAACATTTTTATAAGTAGGATGAGATCCATATCTGAGAAGTTTCCAAACTTGGTCCTATACTTTGTGCATGCCACAGCTATTGTCTGGGGGTGATTTGCACGGATGATTGCAAAAATACTACATTTAACTTCCCTCCATTCTTTTTCTCATGGAAGAGACACTAAAAAGCATATGCAAATAACCCAGTGCTTTCTGAAGCGATATACTTCCACTATGGATTTAGCAAGGAGGTTTTTTGTTTGTTTTGCATAGGTTGTTTTATTTTTAGCATCAGTCTGGTTGCCAAAAAGCAGCCTCCCAGTGTGAGTGAATACTGTGCAGTTCAACTGAGTGTGCAGTCTGGGTCTCGCAGAGGAATGAATGTCAAAGCAGCAGAAACATCACCAGTTTTCTTAGCGGACACTGCGGTGAGGATGTTCTTACTACACCTTGACAGAAGCGCTGAGCAGTGAACAGTTCCTTAGAAGTGCCGGATAATCTGACTCCTCAACATTTGTTTGTCGTTTGGTTTAGAGCATTGTAAGAAGAGGAACGAAGGCCAAATGTTGTGGCCGTCGCCTGCTGTCCTAATGGAAAACATGACAAACACCAGCTTGCCATCCACTGCCCATCACCAGCTCTGCTGGGAGCAGCCACGTTCGGCAGGCTGTTGGCTAAATCCTTCATAGGATCATTCCTTTGTCTTGTCTGCTCCAAGGGCGCTGGTGTGCCGCCATTTCAGCTCTTTGAACTAACCAGCCTCGACTCGGTGGTGCTGAACCACGGACCGTGCTCTTGAGTTACTCAGCTGAGGTCTGTGATGCAGCACGACAAGGAGGAACACAATTGTCTTCTTCCTGCGTGTCACAGGGAAGGTGCTGGTGTCACCTGCTTTCACCATCATTCCTGATCTGCTGGTGGCTCTAAAAGAGCAGAAATTTTGGGCCTCTCTCCTGTTAAGTAATGTTCACTGTGATGAAAACAGGTTGCAATGCAGGCAGTTTCCTGTGCCTGGAAGTGAGACCTTCTGACTCACCTATCTGAAGCTTGTGGCACTTCAAATTACCAAGCTGGAAAGAAGAAAAATTAATAGATGATGTGTAGGATAAGGGTGCTTAGTACTTACAATATGTTCAAGAACTCTTACATAAAATACAACACTGCTACTTTACTGTCTTGAAGTGTTATCTCTTTTATGGCAAGGAAAGCAGAAATTAAGAAACCAGCCCTTACTTCCTCATGTGGAAGCTATCCCAGCTTGCCAAATCATTAACAAATGTTTTAAGCAGCAAAGGGAAAAAATTGTACCATTTGCTCATAAGGCAAAACCATTTGGACTACTAGAAATTACAGAGCAATGTGAAAGGTTTAAGCAAAACAAGGGACAGCAAAAAGAGAAACCAACTGTAAATATTGATAAAAGATGAATAATATGGTAGCAATTAATACACATTTCTTATATGTTCCATAACTCTGGGAGACAGGCCTGCAAAAGAACTACCATTCATAGAAACGAAGCAAAAGCCTTTAAGGCAACATGAATCCATATTGCAGGAAAATAATTAAAATCAGGCAATTAACAGCATACAAAGTTGGATTTTTAGTGGGAATCAGTTGCTACCATTTTGAAAGGAGTAATTTAAAATCAGATAAACCTTTAGAACAGAGATTCAATTACACAACAAACTCTGCCAGAGGACATTAGTTAAGGAGGCATTTAGTGTCTCTTACACATTTCAAAATTGTTTCTCCTAAAAGAATGGTGCAACCAGGGTCTCAGACTTCTAAGTACGATTTACCACATTTGTACTAAAGTCAAGATAAAAGCAGAGGGATTTCCTAGTAAAAGAAAGATAACATATTTGCAGCCAGGAGGTTTTTTGCATTCCCTGAGCTTGGACCAGCTGTGTTTAAGGTTATAAACTACACACAGGATCAACACAGCACCTTCTTTCATTTCCCCTCTTCTTGTTTCACAGCTGCCCACCTTGACCCCATCCTGCATTCAACACACACCTTTGCAGATGCATTTGATGACTACTGAAAATGACATTAAAAAAAAGAATGTGAAAATCATTGGTAAGCAATCCATGGTATTGCTTTTCCATTCTCACTATGATTGCATGGGAATGTATTTCTCAGGACTCATTAGATCGGGGATTTTGGCTTGGACCTCTATTTGATATGCAGCTTGGTAAATTGGTCAAGCTGCTTGGATTGCTAGTTGTCATCATTTGAACACAAAATGAGTGTGAAAATATTTGTTTGCAGACACCCCAGAGTCAAGTAACTGGAGGATTCTGTGGATTCAACTCAACCAGACAATGTAAAACAGAAGCCCATTCAAATACTGTTCATCATTTCTTTTGATGCACTTTCAATATTAGCTTTCAAATCCAAAGCTAGCAGATTTTCCAGTTAGTCCCAGGGGAAAGTATTCAACTTTTGGATGCACCCAGTTCAAATATGCCAGATCTCTCCAATTTCCTACTTACGTCTTTTCTAAGAAAATCTCCCATGACAATAGCTTATCAGAAAAAGTGAATGAGACATAACTCCTAAGAATTATGAAACAATTTACAGGGATTTAGATATATACAGACAGGGATTATCACAGTTCACACACAAAATTAATACCATCTTTTCTCAAATGCTAGCAGCATTTATTCAAACAATCTTCTTCACCTTGAAAATTATGTAGTTCTTCATCTCAGTTTTAACAGTTATGTTCCTTCTACAAAAATGTCAGCGAGGATATTAATAGCCTCCTCAATTATTAAAAAAAAAAAAAAGATGCTCCCTATCCCATAAGAAATCCTAGCTTCTCTGTGTTTCTAATAAGGATGGGATTTCAGTTTACTATGTTTATAAGGACGGTGAAACACTGAATGAAAAACTCAGTGGGTCAATACAATTTGAATAGAAATTATTCAGAAGTTAGACTATTAGACCTAATTTTCTCCTTTATGCAGGAAAACCAAGCAGCTGTACTTCAAAAAGGCTTGCATTAGATCCATGATGGAGAAAGTACTGAAATGGAAACAAATAGATGGAAGTGATTACTTTAATTACAAAATCTTAAATACAAAGATTTAAATGTAATTTCTGCAGGATGCCCAGCAAGCAAAACCCTTTAGAGCTTTGAGTTTCTCAGACAACACTTCGAGAGATCTCTGCTGTGTAGTTTTTCTTGTGTCTCAGCAGACTTTCATCTGATGTTCCTTATGGGATGTAGAGATTACTTAAAATAAATGAAAATACACTTATCCAGTTTTCCTGAACTACAGCAATGGCTGTGTTTCCTGTAATGATGTTGAATATCCATTTCAATTACTAATACCAAATATTTGGCAGTAAGGCAAGGAATGTCCCTTCATTTGGGTGAAATGTTTACCTCCTCAAAGGTGGAGTTTTTTAATTGATTTCAGTAGGTCCAAGATTTCCCTACATCTGGTATAAAATCAAGGCCATTCTTCATGACAAGTAAATATATAGTAATGGTACAAAAGATTCTAAATTCAGATTTAAGTTAGCATTAACTGTGACAAAACTATGTTGCACAAAACCTTTCCATTCAGTAAGATTTCTGCAGTATTGCTTCGATCTTGTGGTTCTTAAAGGTGTCAAGATTGGTTCAATACCTTTGCTATTTATAAGGTATTAATCTACACTTTTTATATGAATGTAGTACACTGAAAATCTGAAGCCATTTATCAGTCTTTTAATCAGCAAATTATATGATAATGAAAACCCCCTCCCACATACCAGTTGCTACCCTGCCTTCCTTATGGACTTACTGTTGCATTTCAACCATTTAACTCAAATAAACAGTCTTTGAAAAGCAAAAGTTCAGATTATCAGTGAGAAAAAATGGTTTCAGCTTCCAAAGTGTATTCACAGCATAGGCGTTGAAAAGGGTTTTGTTTTATGGGTTTTGTTTGCTTTAATGTGGATCTCCAGAAAGTTGCAGAACCGCATCTCTTTCAAAAGTTTCTGATGAACACTAGGATCCACGTTCTCACATGTAAAACCTCTATGTTTACGTGGGGTTTTGTTTGGTTGGTTTGGGGGCTTTTTTTCAAACTAGGAAAAGTATAATTTGATCAAATTCTTGCCCTACATTATGCTACTATACTGCTTTGGACTTCAGTGAGAAAGAAGCTCAATATTATCCAGAATATGTTGATATAAAGGGCATTCTACTCCCAAAACTATTGCTAAGATAGTAAAATAATTAAATCTTCTTCTTGCCATCTCTCCTAAGTTGTTGGATTTTGCTCGTACCCTGCCACCTAGCAGCCTGCCTTTGGAAAACAAAACCCAATGTCTTCTTAAAATTCTCTAAGGAAACTTATTCAGACAGAAGATGTTTACCTCTTCTCTAAGGACACACAAAAATTCCAAGTGCTTGACATACCCCCCAAAATGAACTACTGGAAAGTATATAAAACATGACAAAACAACACATCTCTACATCACCTTTTTGAGTTGTTAGCACATCAGCATTAGATGTCTGAGTCATTAGATTTTTTCCCCCTGCTTTTTCCCCCTCTAAGGCATTAGATTTTTTTTACTTATTGGAAATGAGACACGAAAATGGAAAAAAACATGAACTTGTACCCACATTAATTCTGTTTTGTATTTTTGTGTTTGCTTTTGTTACAAGCAGCAAGGTGTGTAGCTCAGTCCAAATCAATAGTGGCATGAACTCGTTTGGTCTCTGCCAGGACACCAGATTTTGCCAGCTGGTCAGAAGGACCTTCATGACGTCGTCTGGCAAAACCTTGCTGGTCTTTAGAGTTGTGTTTGACGTGGCACAATGGAAAGCTAACCTGACCTCATCAGCTCAGATACCTCCCTGTCCTTTGGGAAAACAGTTTCGCAATCTAGCCTGTGCTAATAACTCCTGGCAAATGCAGGCCAGCCTTTTCAGTCCAGCAGTCACAGCCAGGTAAGTTGTACGTCATTCCCATTTCTTTCGCTTGGGTTGAAACGGGGGAATAGGCTTCCCAAGCAATCTTGCTGTACAAACTCCACATTAAAATTCATTTGCTTGAATGTGTGTTTTTTCAAAATGTCAAAAAAGGAATAAATTCAACCCCGTCTCTCTCTGCATTTCCTAAGACTGCCTCAGTTACAGTCTGTTCTCAATTGCTCAGCTGTACTAGATAACAAAACAGATATCTGATAGAGTGTATCCTGTGAGAGAATGTTTATCACAGTCATTTATATCGATTCTCATGACTTATGAGCATCATAACTTCAGCTGATGTATATATAAACAGGTGACTGGTATCTGTAACACAACAGAATACTGCTAAAAGCACGAAAGGAGACTTCAGAGTTGAATTCCAGTTAATAAAATAGATTATGTAGTGGGTTGAATAGAGAGAGATTTGCTTTTCTAAAGAATGTTAATAGTTTTTACAGAAATACATGCTGCTTTACTATTATTGTACCATTCTAACAAGTGAGCCTGTACTTGAAAACTCTCAAGTGCATGAACAAGAAACAGACCTGCATGATAGAGCCTAACCCTGTAAAAGCAAAGAACTGGCACAATAGCTGTCATTAACAGAATACAAATAAAAATTGCTGAAATAGCCATCTATGAATGCAGGGATGCTTAGTCCTGCATCACCAGAAGTAAAAATAAAAGGAGCGATTTCTATTTCATTGACTATAAATAAAGTCCCACAGTCCTGGTGAGTTCAGTTCCACAGGTTCAGCACCTTCATCAGGAAAGGCAGAAAAGAAGCTCCATCTGGTGGTGTGGTTGATTGCAATTGCTTTTCAATTTCATCTAATTGCAAATACATTCCTCTCCAGCAACTAAATGAAAAATTGAAGTAACATGTAAAAGATGACCTATCCTGCAAATAGAGCCAGTGTTATCTAACACCTTAAAATAGGAAAACACTGTAAAATCAGAACCTCCTATTAGAAGCAAATCAGAGTTGAAGCCTTTCAATACAAGGCACACAGGATCCTGTCAGGGTAGTAATCTAACAAAAATGAAAGGGTGCATTAGCACACTTCAAGAGCTGACCTGCTGCAGCCTGGGGTGGGGACAAGAGAAGGCAGGAATCACTGGTTGAAGGATGAAGGAGGAGGAGGTGTGTGAATGTGAAGTCAGGGTTGCTGCTGGACCTGTCAGATAAAAGTTTATGGAAAGAGGTATTAAAAAGAATATTTCTGTGTCTCACAATAAGAAAACAAGCCATTTGTCAGTTAGTTACTTTTTATAAAAAATTTACTTTTCTTCAATGACCAAATGGCAATTTTGTTGGAAAAGATGCTGTTTCCTCTCTTGAAAAAAAAAATCTTGAATTGCTCTAGCTGTAACAGATTTGCAACATCTTAGTATAAAAAACAGTAGATGATTCAATCCATTTATTATGTAATATGTAATAAAATTACTAAATTTTAGGAAGCTGTTTTCTTCTTCCCTGCCTCCACTGTACTCTTATTGTCTGAGCTGTGAAAATTGTAGACTTCTTGAATACATGGACAAAAGCAATAGAGTAACCTGGATGCACAGAACAGCTTAGAAAAAATAAAGGCCAGGCTGTACTGACTATTTACAAAGAATTTCTGAACAAACTGCAGCAATGCTGGTGGTCAGGTAAAACAATTTGACCTAAGCTTAGAAATAATTTTAGCAAGTATATAATTGCAAATATCTGTGTACATGCAACATCTGAGTAATTTCAGCAAAATCACTGCTTTGTGGGATTGGACACATGTTCCCCCAAGCTGATGTTATAAAACGTTATAAGCGTTGTAAAATATAAACCTAATTGGGTAAATGATGCGAGGTGTAGCCACTGAAGTTCTATGCCTACCTTCATGTACAAATTCATGTCTGTTACTGCTCCCTTCAAGAACCCATGACAATTTCTCCCAAGACACGATCCAAGTCCAAGTTTGTGCTAAACAACAGCAGTCTTAAACACAGATATACACAAACCTTGTCCTGCAAACTCAGGTAAATAAAATACACTTTGTCTACTCTTTTGTAGTGCCCACATTTCAATGAGCAATATGCTGCATTTCATCAAATAAATGCATCATTCCTTTTTCTTCTAAAAAGTAGAACAGAGCTTAGTATTAACTACCCACAAAAAAATCCATGTTAAAAGAATTATGGAAATACAGATTCAAGCACCAATATACTAAAAATTGCCTGAAGTCACATTATCTTTATAACCTTAATGCAACATTTCTTTATTTTTTTGAGCCTATTATTTAGGTTACAGCCTTTAATTTTGCATTTTTAGGCCATTTTTCTTTCAGGACTGTCTCATTAAGCACACAAGATAGCCAGCTACTCACTGGTATTGTCACTGCATTTCTCTACATTGCTCTAAGTTGTAGGCCTGATTTTTTGAACAGTATTCCAGTCCTGCTCTGGAGATGTGTCAGGTTTTCTCATGGGATCCGCCATTGTGCCTGGCACCCCAGTATCTTCAAGTGCTTCAGAAAGAGTAAACTACTGTGAGATTAAGTATTCCTGATTTTTGCCATTAGAGAGCTGAGCTGCAGAGCGGTCAAGGTAAAAAGTGTCCTTTTATCCCAAGTGCTCATTTTGGAAGTGTGCAACTTGATTTTTGAAATTGCTTATGAGAATAGAAGATTTTTTATGGACTTAGCGCATCACTCCTTTTGATTTCAGCTAGGGTTCAGTAGCCCTGAAATCTGACTGCTTGAGTTATCAGGGTAGAAAGTTATCAACATGCAATAGGTAGCCACGTTTGGGCAATTTGCATAGCACTGCTGGGTGCTTAATATCAGGAGCAGCAATAAAATTTGGTCCCCTTAGGCTAGAAAATCACTTGCCTCCATGGCAGGACCATCCTTCCCCCTCCTGCATTCTTTGTAATTCAAAGCAAGTGAAGTTCAAGTCCTCCAGCCATGTAAGTAGCATGTGATCATGGCATTAAAACCTTATCAAAGAATGTTATCATGAATTGGACTTGCATCCTTAATAAAGTTTTGTTAGACTCTTTATTCCTAATACTGGCTTGGTACAATTCAGGGCAGTTCTTTTTACAAGCCATCTGCAGATAATACATAGTTCACATTTTCATACAGTAAATATTTAAGAACAAGTTTAGTTAAATATGTTTCTTTTGCTGGTATCTGTATTACTAATCTGCTGTAACTCTGCTTCTGTCTCCATTTTCATATCCAACTAAAACAAAAAGACAAATCCCACATGTCTCCTATTTCTTTGCACTCCCAAACTGAGGAGACATTTAAAGGCTGCTACTTCCATGATTCAGTACATCTTTTCTAATGTCTCTGTAATATGATAGACTGTGAATGCAACCTAATGGTGCCAAAACTGAGTTGTTTATCTTTTTACTCGGTGAAGCAGAAGGACTCAACTCACTTCAGTTTGAAAATACTTCAAGAAGAAGTCACACAGTAAGGATTCAAAAACAATTCAGCTGAAAGAAGACACTTCGTTTTCAAAATAAAGATGTTCTTGAAGAAGAAGTGGTGCCATTCACACCCTGCTCTGTCTGCCATCCAAGAAGCAGAAGTGCATGAGCACAGTTAAAGTGAAGAGAAAGTTTTTACTGCTTTAGTCTACCCTCTTCCCAACAGCAGGAAGTAGGTCACTGTCCACTCATCCCACTGCACTTGTTGCTTTGATTTCTGGCAGTTAATGTCCCTCTCTCCTACATACCACTGTTTCATAATCAGTTATGCAGTCCTACCCAGATCCTTTGCATCCCAGCATCTTACTTGCAAATTTAAGGATAACTCAACAAGATCAAGATTAGCCAGACCGGGAACCAACATTTTGAGCCCTTAGTTATCTTGTGAATTATTAATGAGGCTGGAGACATGAGGAGGAGAAACTTAACAATTAAGGAGGATTAATGAACTGATGAACGGAGCAAGAGTTTTAAGAGCAATGGATTAATTTTCATTCTGAATATTGAAAGGATTCAGTGATTAAAAAAAACCTAAATAACCTCAAAAACCAATTTCAAGAGTAATTTTCTCTCCTTTACAGTTTTCCTTATTTACCCATTGTCCTTGAAGATTGCATTTAATTTCTCTAAATTTTATATGCTGTGTTCTAGTTATCCTGCCAAGTGAAGAAAAAAAGGCATTCTTACTTCTCCCACAAGAAGGATGCATTCATTCCCCAACAGAAGTAACTGCTTCTCACTCCAAGAACAAAAAGTTTACCTTGGCCAAATGCAGAGTGTTTTTATTTAGCTGTGAAGCCTGTCTTACTTTCAAATTTGAAGATTAATGACTCTGTGTAAAATTCTATGTCTCTTTCCTGCCATATGTTCAGGAGGTGTCTTAACACTATGGTTTACAACTGAGTCTATGTAGTCATCATTTCTTGAGTCATATTACAGGACAAGAAGACCCATAAAGTTTTGGCACTCAGCTGCAACAAGATGTAAATCGCCTTCTCTATTTGTCACATTTAAGTGCAGTGGACAAAAGCAGTGAGGTGGTCACCTTTCAGTATGATCTGCAGAGAGCTCTAGTCCTCCAGGCAACCAGTGAAGTCTAAAAGTTTGAGATGCCATGTCTTCACACTGATCCAGTTGTTGCTGTTTGCTTGACTTAATGAATGGTGCAGTTTCTTGTCTGGATTGTTTGCCTAAAACAAAAATCCAGGCATATACAAAGGTTTGCCTGTTCCCCAGTGTTCCCTAACAAAGCAGCAAGTTTAGCAAGAAGTTAATCCGAGTGCAAACTGTTAGCAGGCAGAATACAAAGAAACAAACTCTAAAGATAAAATTAATTTTCCTTCTCATCACGGCAATCAGCAGCTGATTTCCTGTAAGTGGCTTGTACAGGCAAAGAGCCAACCTGTCATGGTAAAGTTTTTATTCAAACATTTTTTTCAAACACCTAGGCATGGAAAAATAATGGAGGAAATGATACATTTTCCACAGTTGTTTGGATAAAATTGCATTTATAGAAAATACAATTGTGTTAAATTCACCAAAATTTAAGTTTAAACCAAAATTCACAGATTGCTGGTCTTTCAAAGTTTTAGTATTTCATTCAAAATATGGCCTTAAAAAGAGAAACACAAAGACCTCAAAAACAACAACAACAAAAACCAGAACAGGAAAAGGAAAAAAAACCAGTAAATGAGACTGCATATGAACATTCCAGGGAAAAACAAGAGAAAAAGGAAAGCAGACTGCTTGCATAACATCTTAACAGTGCACACCTCCCAGGAAAGGTGCTTCGGAGACTTCCAGTCTTAAAAATCATGGGGACCAGAGGAAAAAGATAATATCATGTCTGTAGTTACAGGCTTCAACTCATGTATACACACACTTCTGTGTTTATCTGTGCTTCTGTGTCCTCATATATTCTCATGTGTTTATAGTCACATATATTTGTGTTTCACATTAATTTGATGGTTAACCTTCATATACGTTCCTTCCTGAAAAAAACTTGCTTCCATTGATCCTATGAGCCCATTTAACATTAGCTGCTGTCAAGCACAGTTGGAGGGATACTATTTTTAGTGTATTTTTGGACTGAAACTTTGAATCTTGCTCAAATGAATGAAATGTACAATTCTGATCTTAAACTCACGTCCTTCACTTTTGATAATGCCACACTGGTCCCTAAACATTTAGATCCTGCTGAAAACTCTTACCTGGGAATATTTTTTTGGGTTTGGTTTTGTTTGGTTTTTTTTAAATCTTGTGTTATTTTAAGTTACTACACAGTTTCTGTTTCTTGGTTTCATAAATAAAAGAGAGAGAAATCGTGAATCCAGGCACTCCATCAGACGGCTCTGTGACAACCTGTGTGCAGGCAGGGTGGCTGAGGTGAGCTCGCCATCCAGCCATAGAGAAACAGGCTTCCAAATAGCTGAGGGAACAAGCTCCTGTCTTAGTTTGAAAG
>WBMZ01021742.1:0-10915 GCA_013400975.1 Atrichornis clamosus | reverse complement strand
TGTTCCTTGTGAGAGTTAATACAAATGTTTTGATGCAACTTTTCTTTTTGCTTTCAAATCTTCTTCACAAAATCATATGGAAATCAATTTTGACTCTTTCATCTTCTATTGGTCTTATGGGAACTCTCCCCAAGGTTTGAGTAGTTGAATATGGAGTGAAAAGTAGAAAATTCACTTTTCACAGGTGTACCTAAGCCATGTGACATTATCAGACTTTGACGGCAGAGTTAACTCTCTTAGTTATTAAATGCACAAAAAAATATGAAAATTGCATTGGCATAAGTTTATAACTGTTTACATGGAGACTGGGAATACAGATGTTTTATGATCCAAAGAATATAGATACAAAAGTGAAAGGGGCATGAGGGCTTAGCAGCCCTTAATGTCTGACTGATGTAAAATAGTGATTCAAAAGGATTTGTTTTAATTATTAAAATGACTTTATTATAGCTTTAAAATAACTTCCATACCATTATCAAATCACACAAAGGCACAGAGAAGAGCGTGTCTATATTTAGGTGTGTAAATGTACTTACCAAATATCCACCCTGGGCTCAGTGAAATACACCAAAATGCAAAAAGTGTGGGTTTAGACCTTGAGGAGCATCTGTGGTGGGTGTGGGTGGATCAGCCACAGATTACCTTTTCCTCTTTGCCCCTTCCAGCAGACAAATGCTTGTGACCAGAGCAGCACAGCCCCCTGAGGTCAGTGTGTGGTGTGCAGGGGTGGTGGTGGGGGCTGTGCCCCAGGAATGTGCGCGTGGCCAGCATGTCACTTTGTGTCTCTGTGGGCAGCCTAGACGAGGTGGACAACAAGCCCCATGGCCTTAGGGAGCAACATAGTGAATGATGCACCTCAAAAGGCACATTTCAGTCTTGCCCACGTGTTTGGTGGGAGCAAACCCTCTCAGATGAAAGAGGACAATGTGTAAACATCCGGGAGCATGTTGCAAGCAAACACTGAGAGTTAGCAAAATGCTTTATGCACAAAGAACGCTTTGAGCCCTGCGAGGCTTGGAGACCGGGTATAAAAGTCCCTGTGTCACGACACCTGCTGTCTGCTGCCCCAGCTGCCGTCTGCCCTGCCAGCCATGTAAGTCTGAGCCCACACGGGCTCTTGGTGTAGGCCCTTGTGGTTCTGAGCTCTTGTCTCCCCTCACCTTCCATCTCCTGCTCATGCCCTGCTCTGTGTTGCAGCTCTGCCTCCCATCCCCAAGAGATGTCTTGCTGCAGACCCTGCCCGCCTCTCTCCTGCGGACCAGCCCCCCTTGCAAGCAGCTGCAGTGAGCCCTGTGTTGCCCGCTGCGCTGACTCGACCGTGTACATTGAGCCTTCCCCCGTGGTGGTGACCATGCCGGGCCCCATCCTCACCTCTTTCCCTCAGAGCACAGCCGTGGGATCCTCTCTGTCAGCTGCTGTGGGCAGCTCCCTCAGCTCCGCGGGGGTGCCCATCTCTTCCAGGGGCTCCCTTGGAGTTGGGAGATTCCAGGGCCTTGGCAGTGGTCTCCGTGGGTCCCTGCGTTCGTGCAATCTGTGCTGGTAGGCCAGCACATTGGTCCTGTAGGAACGGACAACCAGGAATGGAGAAACAAGATCTGGATCCCGGACGGGGGAGATGCCTATGGTTTTGCAGTGCATGGGACGCCTGCCTCTGTCCTGGAATGGACGGGAGCTGTGTGTCATCCCTTGGCATCGTGCCCTTCTTGCTCTTAATCTTCCTGTGCTTTCCTTGCTACCGCAAGGTAGCCCCTCATCCTACTTCCCAGGCTCCAGAGCTTTTGCCCTGGCCAAGGCCACGCATTTCCCCTGCCCTTGCTGTGGACCAGGGAGGATTCTCTAATTGGCTGCAGCTGGGATGGGGAGAAAGGAGCCCCTTGCAGGTGCTTTGCATCCCACTGCAAAGGATGATGTCCTGTGGAGCCCTCGCCCTCTCATGCTCAGCACTCTTCCCCTTGCCCTCGCAAAGCCCTTTCTGTTCTCATTAAAGAAATGCCTCACTGCAGCCTGAGTCTCCTCGTGTTTCTTTCTCCTCAAATTGCATCTGCCCCTGGGCAATATGTGCTGGGAGGGCTGGGGATTTTCTCTACAGCTCAATGCGCAAAGTCCTGTTCAGCAATTTCATGCTACTCTTGCCCCATCTCTGTGCAGGCTGGTCACTTTGGAATGGACTTTTGCTTGGTCTTCTTCCAAGTGTCCATGGGGAGTGGAAGAGGATGGCAGTGGCGATGCCCAGTGGGGAAAGGCAGAGAGGGTGGTTTGGAGGCATGCTGATGGAGAGGGGGAGACCTCTTTCTCCTGCCACCTGCCCTGGGCCCAGCTCTGTGTTCCTCTGACACAGCCACTGAAGGCAGTTTTAGTAAAGTCAACAAAAGAAAAGTCAGTCCTGAGAAAGAGTACATCCAAGTGCTTGTTGCTGTGACTGTTTGCAGAAGATGGTGGTCACCCACTCTCCAGCATTGCTGCAAATGAGCAATCTGAAGACTATGCATGCTACAGGCAGGGGGTGTGCTAAACTGCTCATGCAATCTCCAGCAAGCTGCTTTGGGTCGTTCTGCCAACTCTCACCTCTGCTGAATATAATTCTGTATCCTGTCTCCTGATTTTTTTATTACTCAAGGTCAGGTTCCCAGTAAGGCCTGCAATCAGGAAAATTCCTGTTTCTCAACACGTTTAGTCCCTCTTCTGCCATCGGCTCAGTCCAATGAAGGAGCACAGGCACAAGAGAAACAGAGAGGACTGCTCCTTTCGAGGTCATTCCTAGAGCCAGGTGGACCCCTGACTGTGCCACAGTGGGTCTCTGTCAGACCTTTCAACTCACCAAGCAGCTGACTAAAACTCTTTTTCATGCCCATAGCAAGTCTGAAGTAGTGACCCACTTCGGCTCTTTCTCATTAGATTCTCTTTGCCATTCGAGTTCACAAAGGAAGACACACTCAAGGCAGGCACAGTCACCATTCCTCTCATCCTCTTTATCACTTGCACAGCTGAATTACTGCAATAAAAAACTAACTCTTGCCTGTTGCTCTGTCCCTTCTCTTGCCAATCCTCACTGCTCAAAGAGAAGTTTCACAGGAATAAGACTTTTTCCAGCCACCACCGTGTTTACAATCCTACAAGCAGCTACTGGAGGCCTTATGGTGCAGGATGTTTGCATTTGACCTTGTGGCCTGGGATATGAGAGCTGAGATGTCCTGAGATATTGTAAAGATTGAAGCCATGTCTCAGGAAATTAATTGTTTCTCGGCATTAACAGATGTGCACCTACTCCAGGGAGAGAATCATACAAGAAAGGAATAATGCCATCTCACCTTGATAAACAAGGTCTTCACAGGCAAGAACAGAGAATCTGCTTCCTGCATGTGGTCTGTACCTCATTGAATGCATTTCCATCCACACCTGAAGGAAAGCAGGGTTCACACTGGGGAGGCTAAGGAGGACAAAAAACACTGGCACAGCATCAGCCCCAGGAGTAGAGTCTATAGGAGTAGAGCCAAGATTCTGTCCCTGGCAGAGCCATGCAGCACCTTTCTGGGCAACCAGGTCCGCAGGCTGTACTCCCTCCTTTGTTCCTAGCAATCCTCTTGTGGGAGGTAGGTTTTCTATACAGCAGAACAGGCATTCCTGGGGAGACCTCCAGCCCAGAGCCACGAACTCACCTGGCACCTCTGCCTCGTGATTCAATTCTCCTTCTGTGACAGCACTGTCACTGCTTTATGGAATTCTTCTCTAAATCCATATGGCCAGAACTCTGCAGAGGGGGAAGGAAGAGGACTTAGTCCAGGGCATGGGGCACAAGAAAGATGCTTGCAGAACAGCTCAGCGGTTCTCCTTTCCTGGCAGCTAACCAAACCTTTCTGCCCCACCTGGCACTTGAAGAGGCTCACCATCTGGGGGTCAAACTACTTTTGAAGAAAGCCTTTTCTTCAGAGCTGTGGAGAATAGTCTTTTTTGGGCTCTGACAGAGACTGATGCCGGTGTGGGGTTGCACCAGGCCCACAGATCTCACTACATGTATGCTATAGGGAGGGAGCCCTGGGATGGGTCCTGGGGAGAATGGGAGCTTCAGACTAATTTTACTAAAGAAGGCCTCTCTTTGAGTGTGAGGGGCATTTAAACTGTGCATTTAAACTCCTTCACAGAAAGAGTAGCCTGCGGGTGGCTGGATCTTACCTTAGCCTCAGACTATCAACTGTTTAAGTTTTGCAACTTTGTCCCATAAGTGTTAATGATGGAAAATCAGATATATTTATAAAAGATGAGTTATTTATTAAGACAAATGAACAAACAAAAGATATCAGATGAAAGATCATAATCAGAATTACTTACTACACAATAAAAGAACTACTAGTAAATTATAGCATAACATAGAACAGTGCACAAACTCAAGGTATCTATATTAAAGCTGGCAAAAGAAATAGTATTGATTAGGAGTAGAATGGAATTTATCACTGAATAGGCGATAATGTACACAGATTCCTTCACTTAATCTCTTCAGAAGTAAACATAATTTACATGTCCCCACTCATGGGAGAAACGCCACACATTTCCAGGAAAATGTAAAGGAGATTTCTGCTTTGTAG
Source organism: Atrichornis clamosus (assembly GCA_013400975.1). Classification (NCBI taxonomy): domain Eukaryota; kingdom Metazoa; phylum Chordata; class Aves; order Passeriformes; family Menuridae; genus Atrichornis; species Atrichornis clamosus. Next base: position 6,335 of record WBMZ01021742.1, on the reverse strand, counting down.
AAGTTTGGTGTGGCTTTTATAGTCGTAAAGTGAATGGTTGTCAGTCAGAAATTCAGCTTATCTTGTCAAATCTCACTTCAAAAGTAAGATGTTTACTGGCAGTTGGGAGATGCCAGACTGGTGTTAACTCCATGGCGCCAAAATAACTCATACCAAGACAGCTTGTGCTGTTTGAGTTATCTGACTGGTTAACAAACAATAGATAAACTTTTGGGGAGTAAGATGCCCTGCTACAGGATGCTCAAGATAATTGTGGAATTTCCCTGGAGAGTGTGCAAAACTGGCCTTGGACCAACCTGCATGCTTGATTTTCCAGCCAAACTCTCAAAAACCCATCCTGTGCTGCAACAGTGTAAATACAAGTGTGAACACAATGCTTTTGGCCTCCAGTGAGGCCCTTCTTGCCCCCTGAGAGCATCCTGTCAGCCTGTGGCTTGTCTCTGAGAACTGCTGAGCATGGGCTGTGCCAGGAGTACCTGCCTGCAGACAAGAGAGGTCTAGAGGCATAAACATATTAATATGTATATGCACAGAAGTGTGTCTACATCCATGTATGTCTCTACACAAATCCTTATGGAACTCATTGAGCAAAACACATGCAAAAAGAATATTCTACCTCCAAAAAAGAAAAATGAAATTGTTTAATGAACATTTAGTAGTTGACATACTGTGTTTTCATTTTTTATACATGATGCATGGCATGTTTGGAAAGACTGAAATTGGTAGATTGAAGTAGGATGATGTTTTGAAGATGTTTTTAAAAGTCTTTTATATGTTTTTAAGTCTTTTAATAAGACTTATGAAAGATTCTTTATTTAAGTAACTTTTATCTTAAAAATCTGAAATGCTTCTCAGTTACAGCAAACTAATAGAGAGGAATAAGAGTGGAAATATAAGAAAATAATCATAATAAACCAGCCAAAAGACTTGTTTCCCTTACTTTTCACTGGAAGTAATTTGAGGAAGTAATTTAGGAAAAAACTCTCAAAATTCAGAAAGTTAAAACTACTTTAAATAATCTAGATAATTATTATAAGACATGAGAGCACACTGAAAATGCAAATAAGCTGCAATTCAGATGCATCTTTAAAATTGTTTGTGAATGCTGAAACAATTCTGTTGACATCTGGAATGAAAATTGTTAGCTGAATAAAACAAGAAGAAAATATTTTATTTCCTCTTTTCCTTTCTTTGTAGCTTAAAGCAGTCTTTAAAACACTGTGCAAACACAAGACACAGTAGCTATCTCAGCACAAATTTTGGTGGAGACCAGTGCCCTCTGTGATCATGTCACACAACATTCAAAATTTCTGAAAAACAACCTTGTTTATCGAGGAACTCTCACTAGAAAGTTCAGTTTGTAAAGTGGACTCTGATGGTATGAAATGTTCAATGTTAAGAGGATGTGTTGAAGGTAGGTTTAGTCTTCCTTTCACATGAGTGGAATTGATTTCATCTGCGTGTAAATCCCTACAATGCGAGTGTGGGATTTGATAGTTTTCCCAATCACATTTTTATAGGTGTCTTCAAATAAATTAGGTGTCTAATCTCCTCTTAGAGCCAAGGGAAGTTTGGAACTTGATTTATTAATTGAATATGTATGTTTAGTACTATTTGAGATGCCCTGGGATACCCAGGCCTACCTCATGTGTTTACCAGAGATGACACAGACATCTATGATATCCCATAGATGACACTATGACATGTCCACGCCCTCCAAATAATAATCAGGAGTCCAGTTCGAAAACCTTATGGCAGTTCAAATTACACTAAATGTCTGTCTGAGAGGACTGGGTCACTTGTATCACTCCATAGACACCAGTGACCATGGCTCAACCCACAGACTTAGTAGCAGGTTTCTGTGTTATTGGAGATGTTCCCTGGCATCCCACCCACTCCCCAGGCACTACTGCAAAAGGCAACGTATCTGCTGTATGTCCTGTGCCACATTGCCAAGCCCATATGGATGGCTGAAATGGCCATGGGGATTTCAGGTGGCAGTAGATGCCTCTGATTGCACACAACTGAATAGACCTGGTCAGATTAACTTGTCTCAGAATGGTATAATGGTTTGGGTTGGCAGGAACCTTTAAATGTGTCATGGTCAGGGGACCTTCCACTAGATCAATTTGCTTAAAGTCCCATCCAACTTGTCTTGAGTATCTCCAAGGATGGGGCTGAACTCAGGCGAGGGGAATGCCCTCCTAGCCCAGAGTCCTGCCACTGGTCTCTCCTATATCCTTCTGGCATTGTACTAGTGCAGTTTTTTTAGGAGAGATATTTGTGGGTGGTTGCTCAGCTGAGAGGAACAGACTTAGGAATTGGAGTAAAACAGCTACATTCTCATTTTAAAGAGAGCCTCTTTCACCTCCTTATTCCTAAGGCTGTAAATAACAGGATTCAATATAAAGGCCACCACAGAATAGAACAGAGAGAACCTTGTCCACATCCAAGGAATAGCTGGATTTTGGGCGTATATAGATGAACACAGCTGTCCCATAAAATAATGTCACTACAGTGATGTGTGAGAAGCAAGTGGAGAATGTTTTATACCTTCCCTTGGCAGACTTGGTTTTGAGGATGGAGGAAATGATGAGGCCATAGGATACCAAAATGAGCACAAAAGGCTCAGGATGACATCAGGATGACAAAGGCAGCAGCCAGAATGATCTATATCTCATTCCAGTAAGTGTCCCCACACACCAGCATCAGCACTGGTTGAATCTCACAGAAGAAATGGTTGATCATGTTGGAGCCACAGAAGGGTAAAGAGAAGATGAATATAATGTGCCCAAGGGCCACAAGGTTATCACATATCCACGAGGAAGCAGCCAGCTGCATGCATAGCTTCTTATTCATGATATACATGTAAAGCAGAGGGTTGCATATGGCTCGGTAGCAGTCATATGCCATAGCAGCTAAGAGGCAGCACTCGGTTGCCCCAAAGAACAAGAAGAAATACATCTGTGCAGCACAGCCTGCAAAAGAGATGGACGTGTCACCTGAGAGAAGATTGACCAGCATTCTGGGCAGAGTGACAGAAGTGTAGCAGATCTCCAGAAATGACAAGTTTCTGAGGAAGAAGTACATGGGGGTGTGGAGGACAGGGTCCATGTTAATTACAAGAATTATTAGGTTTCCCAGCACAGTGATGATGTAAACACATAGAAATAAGATGAAGAAGATAACTTTCATCTCTTTCCGATGAGAAAAACCCATGATAACAAACACAATCACAGAAGTCTGATTTCCAGCTGTCCCTTCCTCAGAGGATTTCATCTTCAAACAAAAAAGACATAGTGAGAAAAGTGAAAGAGTATGGTACAGCTCCTAAGTCAAGCAAAATAGCTCTCTGTTGTTAGCAGTATCTTACATGAAATTCAGGAAATCAATTTCAGTCCTAACATGGGAGGACAAATCCTACTCAACTTGTTCAGTATCCCATAAATCTGTTTTTTCATCCTCCCACCTATTTGATATGAACTGGTATGATGCCTGTGTTACGTGCATGTTCTGTTAGAATAATAGTTAACCTTTGGCGGTCTTTGGGTTAAACTGTTTCATTCTACTGTCACTCACCTTGCATCAGAACCTAGACACATACAAAAGTTACAAATCTTAAAATGAAAGAGATGACCTGTCATGGTGCACTCTGCCTCTTGAAAACTTAGGAAGCATTGGATGGCAAGGTGAGGTCTCTGTGCATACATGGTCATTGAGGCTCAAACACATGTCCTGTGCTGTTTTGTATGTCTCAGTTATTGTAGAATCATAAAATCACAGAATGGTTTGGGTTGAAAGGAATCTTAAAGACCATCAAGTTCCAATCCCTCTGCCATAGGCAGGGACACCTTCCACTAGACCAGGTTGGTCCAAGCCCCATCCAATGTGGCCTTGGACACTTCCAGGGCTGGGGCAGCCACAGCTTCTCTGGAAGCCTGTGCCAGGGCCTCACCACCCTCATAGGGAAGGATTTCTCCCTAATATTCCATCTAACCCTACTCTCTTTAAGTTATCAATAGCACTGAGTCATAGACTTCCATGCACACCACTTTAAGGTGGGACCTGGTTCATTCAGGGGAGCAAGACCTCTGGAAGAAGTGAATAAAGTCTTTGGGAAGACAGGAAAGACTGACAAGGCTCTTAGAAAGGAAAAGATAACTCTTTATTTTGGTACCCAAAGTTAGTTAGAAAAGATCTCCCTCAGGACCTTTCAAAGGTACCTTCCTCTTTCCACTAACCATAAAGAAAACCTCAATGACTTTCTAAGACATTGTTTATGGAGGGAGGCCAGAGACCTCAGGATTCCAGTATAAGTTCCAATACTCCTTAATTTGGGTGATGTGGGAATTATCCCTTCCTCATTTTTTCTGTCTCTATTTGATGCCTCTAACTTTACATTTTCAAGCATTTTTCCAGATCTTCCATTCTAGCTTTTGGCACACCTCTGTCTGCCTCTACTCCTCCTGGTAATTACTTTTGAAGTGAGCACTCCTTCACTTGTAGGTTATACTTCTAATCAAAATAGGGGTTGCTGTTAGTATGCATTTTCAAAAGAATCTCTGCATCCTGAATTCCTGTGTTCATTTTCACAATAAATATGCATTAGACACAGGGGAACACACTCTTTAATTCATTCCAGTTGTAAATTTTAACTTCCTTCAAAATTCTGTCTTGAGTCTGCGGATGACCAATTCTAATGTTTTTCTTTCTCTTAAATGGAAGCAAATATTAAAAACTTTTCCATATTTAAAAGAAATCACCACAAATAATAACACTGTCAACCCCCACCCCAACCAATGAGAAAAGGTACTTTAACATAGCATATCACAAGTTCTCAGGTGTGACTGTTATTTCTTATATTAATTATATTAAACTGACTATAATGATATTTTTGCAGGGGAATATTATGTATCTGAAAAAGGAAAAAAAAAATTGACATTAGCTTTGGCTCACAGTCACTTATGCTGAATTGCAAATTAGTGTGCTAAGCCCTTAATAGAAATTTAGCGATATGTGAATTCAAGAGACAACAGAAACTGTTCAGACAGAGCTGCATGCAGCTTGTTCATCCTATGACTATGGGAGAAATTATAGTTAAGATAATTTTAACCTGCCTCTTCAGTCCTTCTCTTGTTCCTGTATTCCATCTACTAAATCAGGAGGGAACTGAAGTATTTAATATTTCTTCAGCAGACCCAGAGACATAGTCCTAGTTGCATTGCAGGTGCCCTCTGAGATCACAGAGAAGGCACATGGTTGACACCTGAGCTCTAGAGTGACCTCTCCTGAGACCTGTGTGATCAAGCTGAAGTGTGAGATAAACTGACATGTAAGATGTCTGGCCTGTCCAGAAGCAAACACAAGACAAGATCTAAAGGAAATTCATGCCCTGGAACAGATGCAGGGCAGACATCCCTCGACATTCAGTGTCTGTGTGTCAGTTCATTCTACCTGCACCCAGGGTGCAGTATGAATGGAAGGTACATAACACCTCACACCTGTATGCCTGTAACCTCAAACACTCTGGTCCTCATCTCCCTTACCCCTTGCTCACCTACATGATGAAGCAAACAGGGAACACTAAGGATGCTGACATGGTGTTTATGGAACAGGCTGTTCATAAGCAGGGGATTTCTCAGGAGCATATTCTCTGTCCCAGAGATTGACTTTACCACTGTCACAGGACTTAGTGCAAGAAACACCTCTCCTGCCTTGGCTTTGTGGCCAGTCCTATGTCTCTGACAATGACTATTAGAGAATGCCATGGATAGTGGTCAAAGACAATAGGTCTTTAGACTTCTTATGCAATTATTTCTCAAGTTCTTTCTTCTTTTCTTCAGGGTAGATACCCTGCAAATTTCACTCTTTATGCCATGTGTGAATACCGTCAACTGCAGGTGTTAGCAACTGGAGTGACCAGAGTGAGCTTCAGTGCCAGCAACTGAAGTCAGATAACGGGTCACAGGGTCTGCGGGGCCTGCAACTGGAGCTAGTGAGGGACTCAGCACCAGCAATGAGACCATGGCTCATAAGACCCTTGTGTCTAGGATGCCAGAAACTGGGGGAATCACTGTGTTTATGTTTTCAACTGACCTGAGGTGTATGTGTAATTCACTCTTAGACTCTAAGCAGGACTAGAAAGTGGAGGAAACCCTGTGCTGGCCTTTCCCAGGCTCAGTTTCTGAGCAAGACATGGATGAATATTCAGGGCTCAGGCCCATCAAGAGTCTGTGCTGAAATTCGATGGGTTTCTCAGTGGTGGAAGGGACGCCTGGGAGACAAGATGATGGTGTGAGCACCTGCTTGCTAATGAGCATTGTCGTGGTTTTGCT
>WBMZ01021719.1:0-14179 GCA_013400975.1 Atrichornis clamosus | reverse complement strand
CGCGCCGGGGGCCAATGGCTGCGCGGCCCCGCCCGCAGCCCCGACCCGCACGTGCCATGGCGGGCGCGGCCGCGGGCGGGCTCCGCCGCTCACGGTTCCCGGCCCTGCACCGCGCTCCCGGCCCCGAGGCAGCGCGAAGGAACGGCGGCGCACTCCGGTCAATGTAAAACCATTTTTTAATTCTAAATCACTTTCACAACAGTGAAAATTAGTGAGGAGGAACGGTAACGCACTAACCGAGCCTTTCGGGCCGTGTGCGGTCGGGGTGCGGGGAAGGGGGTACATACAAAAGCACACCAGGGAAAGGGGGGAACCAAGCGTTAACACTTTTAGACTATTTCATCCTTGAATTGCCGGAAAATAAGAGCTCTCAGTCATGTTTCTGCAGCCTTCTCTAAATCCATCCTCTCATTCATAGATGAACACCTCCCCCAATCCATTAAAATTCTGTATTTTAAAACGTGTTACTTAAATATGTTTCAATACCTCTTGAATCTATTGCAGTCACTTCTCTGTCCTCTTTATGGTATAAAGGCTTCAAAGGGATACCCTGCTCCTCCCTGCATAACCTCTGCTTTCAGCAGCGAGTTTCTTCATACAAAAAAGGAGAAGAAATCCATCCCTTCCCATCATAATAACCTTCCCTTCCCATCAGCAGGTGGTGCTGGCTGCGCAAGAGAGGAACCCAAAGCTGCGACATTGTAGGACAACCAACCAAACAGCCTTTCTCACAGGAAGGGCCCCAGTAACTTAGGTATGCACTGGAGAAGAACCCTATGCCAAAGTTCAGCTTCTCAGAAGTGTCACATAACAAAAGTTGAAGCAGCACCTCGGCTATAAATAGTTGAGCAATATATTCTGCCAGATTGAGTCAGGCAGAGTCAGGCATAAATTTGAGGTGGCAAAACACTGCAGAAGCTTTGCAACATTCTACTTGCCAGATGAAATTTTGGAGGTAGGCAAGTTAAATTTCAATCATTCTCTGTCTTGACACTAAAAGTGAACAGTTTATAATTACATAAATAAACAACTACAGCAATTAATTAAGGTGTCCTGCCCAGGAACCTCTTCCATACACTAGAAAATGCCAAGCTATTGAAACAAAGTTTCTATTAACTGATTTGTTTGTCAGTTTTCTGTCTACTGCCAGGGAAGTCACAATATTCATCTTGCAAGAAATCATTATGACTATCAGCGACCTGAATCAAAATAATCTAAAAACAGTAAAAGAAAAAAAAATAAATGGAATTGCCTAGTCAGAGAAATATGAACTGTTCATCTTGCTAGGGAATCTCTCATCTCTGTTTCAAAGGAATCTACACAAATACATCAGGAGTACTCTTTAAAGCTGAATACCCAACAGGATTCCAAAGCGGCTACAGAGTGCTCACCTTCTGAAATATCCCCTCAGCACATTAATGGTTGTGGTCTCCTCCAGCACTTCAAATTAAAATCTTTGGTAGATACTGCAGAGACTCTTGTGCTGTAGCTGTTCTGCTGTGGCACAGAGAATGTCTGTGTGCACCTGCAGAGAGGAGGTCTTCCAAATGTTCCCTACTGTGCATGTGCTGGCAAAGATAGGATCTCATTTTTCCTCCTGTGTAATTTTACAGTATGACAAGTTTAACCTCAAAACTCATGTAAAGATGCCTTTTGTTCCTCTCCCCAAACAAGCTGATCTCAGATCTGTAATAGGATTTTATTTGGAGTACATGACCTTGTGTAGAAAGTCTCAAAGCCTTGGGAAGGATAAATGTCGCTACAGTGACGAGGTTGTGACGGGATTATCCACTAGTGCAGCCGTAGGTGCTGCACAGAGCCCGGGAAGACAACACTGTTTGTCAGTGAAAAACTGGGCTGGGTCCGGCAGCCCCACCCGGCTCCACAGCCAGAGAATCTTCCAATGTCTGGCTCCAGCACGTTCAGGCTTTAAAAAATTGCAGCATAAATTTGTATCCCTTCTTCTAACAGCCATCAGAACCATCAGGAAGGGTTTTCCGTCACACTGGGAAATAACAGCAGGAAAAGAAACCAGTCTCCAGACATGGTTCCGTTTGCATCATGCGCTGTGCCCCAGAGAGTCTCAGCAGTGCTGCAGATGATTTCCTGGAGAAGGTCGGATGTTGATGGAGACATTAAATAACATCTGCAGCTCTGGCAGATCCATCGTGGTTGCAAAGCAGGAGATACTGGTCACACTGGAGAAGTTTTCTTACCTGCCCAGTCTGCCTTGGGATAACTCTGTCCCACAGACCTGGTGTCACTGATTGGCACAGGATTTCAAAGCAGCACTCCCTTTCGGAGCGCAGCTCAACACTAGGCCCATGGTTTGTGGCAGGAACCTGTTGTACAAGGTATCTGAGCTGAAATACACCTTTAAACCAATGTTTTAATTTCCAACTCTGGTGCAAAATGTGAGATTCCTCATTGTGCTGTGGTACCACCAATTCCTGAAGCCCATAGTTAGCTATGGAACCAGACACCAAGAGGTTTAAAATGGGATGGGGATGCAGTTTGTAACTGTTTCAGTGGCCTTGTTGGTCATGAATATATAGAATAATGGAAAAGACTTATGCAATCAACAGCCAGAACATTATCACCAGTGCCACAAACAGGAAGAGGCGGGAAAGGAACTGCTCATCAACATATTGAGGAGTCCCTGGAACAGCTGGAAAACAGGAAGTAAAACAAAAACAACAGTTCAGCTCCTTCCTCTTCTCTGGGATCATGTATAGTCTGAACATACTATATTCATAAATTTGCAAAAAGATATGCAAAAAATCTGCTTGGTGTGAAAGTTGCTATTTCCTACCCTCAGCCTGGCTGACTGCATGGGAAGATCAAAAGGAAGACAAGCCTCAGGTCCCTAAGCAGGACTCCTTAGATCAGTCTCACTCCCCACCAAATTTTCAGGGGACAATGAACTATAGTTAGTACGGAAGGTAATTTGACCCAAGGACAGCACAGGACCATGGCAACCCAGTTGTGACATGAGTGAGTTTCTTCCTTATAATTTCTGTGCCATATGATATGGTGGAACATTTGCCAACCTTCCACAAAGTCCAGAAAACCCTGGGGAGTAGATTTTCTTGTTGTAAACAGACTCAGTTTGTCTACAGTGGAGATGGGGAAGAGGTTCTCCAGGAATTACTTAATTTTAAGAGAGCAAGGCCACCACTTGGAGTAACCCAACTGTTTTTTTTAATTAAAAACAGTGAAGTAATTTCACTGGAAAGTTACTTCTTGTGGAATACAGATGACTGTCTCAGAAATAAACTTCTGAAAAATGAATAATCTTTGCATTTGTTATTTTGTGGCACAGAGCAGCAGTTTAAATTTTTCCTTCTCATCTTTCAGCAAATGATCCTTTCCTGCTCTTTTAAAAATCTGGGTCTCCTTCATACACCCCTAGTGACTCCTTCATATTATTATTAGAAAGTCTAGTCCAATTTGTCTCATATTCAGGAGTCTGCTGGTGTACCAGAGGAGACATCTGAATTAAAGGGGAGAAGCCTCCAGTGCCACTGTTTCTCTCCAGAGACACAGGTCTCCAAGGAGGGCTTTCAGCAAGTTATATGGAAGTGACAAACTTCTTGTATAAGCCCATGTACAAAATGTGTCAGCCACAGACCATGTTCTCTACTGGGTGTTTGCCCTCATTTTGTGTTTCTATGGACAACACTGGTTACTGTTCAGAATATTTTCATTTAGCAGGTTAATGGTTTAAGAGTTACAAGGGAGTTTGTAAAATGTCTGTTTGCAACAGGACAGGAGAAGGATCTGTGGTACCTGGAGGAGGTCGCCCGTCGTTTATGTTGAAGGCTGTTGCAAATATCCCAAAGGGAAACGCCCCGATTCCAAATGACATCTGGAAGCCACCATCGCCAAACCCAAAACCCTGGAATCCCTGCAGAGAATAATGACCAGAAGACAAAAAAGGTACCAATCATTTAAAGTCTATTTCAGAGTATTTTGTCGAAGTGCAGACATTCCCTCTCACTGGCTCTCCTATGGCTGAAAGAGGGTCATGCTGTCTGGCACCTTTCAGTCTGACACACTTCTGTAAACATCCCCTTAGTTCTCCTGGGTTTAAAATGTTTCACACAGTAGCAAACTTGCCAAGCAACCCAAAAGCTTGAGAAAATAAAAGCTAGGAACTGCAGTTCTTGCTTGAGGGCCACAAATTAACAAAAGTGTTTCTGTAATCTTTCTCAATTAAAGTAGTAGAGATCTGCCAATATATCCAATCAACATTACCAATTCTATTTAGAATGTCTTAACAATTTATTGTGTGTTAATAGGTACTAGCCATGTAAGAAAGGTATTTTTAAAAAAATCTAAATTGATTTTCTTGATACATGTGTATCATTTAAACACTCAGTGAAATTATAAATTTCCAGGGGGATGCATAGAGCATTATAAGGGATAGTACCAGAAAAAAAATTTTACCAGGGGGACTCAAATTAAGGTGGCAAAGTCACCTGGGGCAGGAATGCAAGACATAAAAGGAAAGGAGGAAAAAGGGAAGAGTTACAATGCAGTAACACTGACCCCATGGAATCCAGACTAAAATACTACATCAAGTCAAAAGATAAATCTTCTGACTCAAGATGAATCCTTTTGTGCAGAAGCAGTGTGCTGTTTGAGAACCAACCATGGTGGCTGTGTCACGTCTAAAACTGTGGAGAGCCCATAGTTGTGTAATCCAGCAATCTGTCCTCTCATCTCAGAATTAAAACAGCGATACCAATTCTGAAAGACCCTCTGCCTTATCACCACCAACAGTGGGAGGACATCAAGTGGTTAGACAAAGAGGGATGACTTGACTCGTGTAATAAAAGCCAAAGATTTCTGGGTTGAGCCTTGATTTGAGGAGCTGGTCTTTTGAATATGACTCTTCTCAAGCATTTTGCCACTGAGGGACAGCAAAGCTCTCTGCATGGCAGGTACAGGGCCTGTACCTCCCCTGTAGTGAACAGGGGAGCATCACTACTGCCCTGCCTTCATACCACATCCCTCTGACTCACAGCAGCACCAGCTGAAAGGTTCAAACAAGGTACAGGAGCTGATTTAGTAAGGCAGCAACTCCCTAGCGAAAGAGAACAGTTGAGCTCCCCATACATTCAATACAGAAATGCACCTTAATCACACCCAGCAGAATTGTTTGCTTTAAGCAAGAGGGAGAAAAATCATCTCCAAGGACTCCAAGCTGAGTTACATGGAAATGTGCCAATGTTTCATCAGGTCATGCTCGCTGCCATCGTGCTGAAGAACACTGTGGTCTGTTCTACTGCCTACTCCCATGTCTGCTCCATCTGTGCCAGCTGCTGTTTACATTCACCCTACGTAATCTCCTCAACAAAACCACAGATCCCTCTTCAAATTTACATGCATCCAACAGATATCTACTTTCTCTTGCTTGTAATGCCACGGTACAGTAACATCGCATAGAAATTAGTCGAGCAGGTGTCAGTGCCAAAAATCTAAGTTCATATATGGATTATGTATTTCCATGGAGACTACTCAAGTATGAAGAGCATTTCCAGTGATACCACACTGGGCTGTGTTCAGGAAGCACAATCCAAGTTGGCCTGTTCTTTGGGATGCTAAAGAGTACCATAGGAATGGAGTTCTCAGCCACACCACAGCTATTAATGATTCATGAACAACCAACTGGGGATGAGCAAGATGTGTGAGCTGCAGGATCCTCATGCAGGATCTCACACACATTATGTCCTCCAGGATGAATAAATACCACCACCAATAAAAACAACTTAGCAGCTCAAGCTTGTCTCTTCACTTACCCCTCTGTTCTCTGGTTCAGGTCTCTGTCCTTGGGGTCGTGGTGGAGTTTTCTCTCTGCAGGAAGTTGTGAAATTAGCACAAGTGCAAGGACATGTGACAACAGTATCTGCAGTAGCCTGGCTAATAAGGTGGAACAACCATAGAACAGTCTCCCAGGGTCATCCAGCAGAGCTGGAGCAGTGTGTGAGCAAGCCAGCCATGCAGCTTTGGACCTTCAGCAGCACATCACTGAATTAATGCTGCACTTTTGAATAGCAAATATCCATTGCAAAGGCTAAAAACTGAGGACATTAATGTTTTATAAGCTTCTCCAGTCAGATAACAATCATCGCAACCTGCCACTTGTAACTCGTAATTAACACTCAATTCAAATTAAAATGAATTGCCAGTTGGACAAGAAATAATGTGTGCAAACCCAGGCTGTGAAAAAGCTAGAAATATTTGGAAGAAATGTCAGTTTTATGTCTTTTGACAAAATATTTCAAATTGTGAACCCAGCACTTTAGCAACTTAATCTTAAGAATGTAAACTAAAGTTTCTTTTCTAATTTTCAAACAAAAATGGGCTTCTTACCTGGGGTCCTGTTGCCCAGTGCTACCTCTTCCATACAGAGGAATAACTTTATCTCGACTGATTCCTGCTTTGCATACAGGACACACTTGTCTGTTTGGCCTAGTCTCTAGCCACTAAAAGAAAGTAAATTATAAGAAAACTAGTAAAATACCATGAAAACAATATGCAAATCTCATTTGCAGCCAAGGCAGAAAGACTAGCAATTTCTCACAAAGCTTTGGAGCAAAACATTTTACTAAGTGCCAAGTACTCCCCAAAGTGGAGTTGGCACTTTGGCTATTGTTTTGGTATGATCCACTTGCTGATGTGTACACATTCACATCTGCACTGGAGTAAAATAAGAAATAAGCAGTATCAGCAGTCCTGCATAGGCCAAGGGCTAGTGTAGATACCCTCCTTTCATCTACCTTTTCTATAATGGCACCACAATGTAAAACATTGTGTATGCAAGGAGAAGTACACTCAGCACGTAAACCTGCAAACTAAACCCCTGCAAGCTCCTACAGTAATTCTACCAAAACTGGAATTACTTAGGGTTTAAGAAACTCAAAAGTGGGAGGCAAGTGAAACAGAATCTAAGTTTTCTTGTTGCTCAAAGAGCAGATTGCAACGTGTTGCACATGAAGCTGCATGAGCAGGTTGTGATTGCCCTGGAGAGAAAAGCACGTTGAAAAAGAGGGGGATACTCCAGAGAACTAAGGGCTTTATTGAGCAATAGGAGCTGATGAAAGACAAAGTAAAAGGATACCTGTCTTACCTGGTGTAAACAAGGCCAACTGTGAGCATTCCCAGGACAATTTGTTCACAGAGCAGAAAAAGAGGGGAAAACAGAATTAGTTACTGAACTCAATATGACAAATGTACAGTGTACAGGGATAGCACAGCTTGGATACAACAGAATCCAGGAATCCAGTTGGGCCAGTTCCGTAGCTGCCCATTAAAATAATTTTTCAAAGCACAGCCCAAGACTGATCTCCACTGGTTTCATCAGGTTATGCAATCTAAACTGCTAATGTGGTTCTGTGCATCTCCCTTTTGATTCCTGGGTCCTCACCCATGCCAAAGGTTTGGACAGAGGCTGCATTAATCTTAGGGTTTACTGTACTAATTTTCTCTTCTGATACCATGAAAATACATCCCTGAGCCAAGATGCAAATGAGCAAGATGTCAGTAATGAGACTTTAGGATCTTAAAGATTTAGCTGAAACATCAGCCACATTCACAGAATCATGGAATAACTCAGGCTGGATGGTACCTCAGGTAGCGTCTAGTCCAACTTGATGCTCAAAGCAGGGTCAGCTATTGAGATCAGACACAGTTGTTCAGGGCAGAGAAACTCCCATTATACAGATTAAATATGGCAAATTAAAAAAAGTCAAAGACAAACATGCAAGCTACAAGATAAAACTGCTAAATAGACATCTGCTTTCAAAATGGTCTCGACAACACCATTCAGACAAGACAAACGCTATTTTTGAGGTTCCATTCTTCCAAACCCTTTTGTGCAATAATTTAATCTAATTTTATCTTAGAATGCCATCAGCCAGTGAATAAATAAAAATCTGGATGTTCAGATGTTACGTACATTTACACAGAAAAAAAAGTGCTTTTAGGCCTCTTTTTATTAAAGATTTAGCCAAATGTGTAAAATAAATCCCAAACTCCCCACAGCTGGCCATGTCAATCCTGAACTTCTTAACAATCAAGAAAGAGTATATTCAAACCATGTTATCCAAATCAGAAATTATGCACATGTATTATATCTGTGCTGTAAATTATTTCCAAGTCAGATTAAAGAACTGAAAAGTTCCTATTACAAGTGCAATACCATGGGAAAACAGAAATAGAACACAAGTAAAAGCTTGTTGCCTATTTTTGTCTTTTTTTTTTCTGGTTTCAAAGGAAAAAAGAACAAGCTTGTAGAAAAAACTACAATTTGGCCTCCAGAACCTAGATTCAGATGCAAGTTCAGGTATGCAGAGGTTAGAAAGGAATGTAGGTCTAAAGAAGATATTTATGCTAGGCCAGACAGCACAAACAAAATAAAACACATAACCAAGTAATATCAATGAGCACTGAACTTTCTGTGTGGGGGTGCTTGTTTTTTTGCTTTTACACAATAATCCAGAAGTATAGGACATTTAAGACACAGGAAACCCAGTCCCTGGAACACGAGCAAAGAAAAACAGCAAACCCAAGCTTCTCCTAAACCAAAACTATGGTCCCTCCTGTAGAATTATAAAAATCACAGGTTTTTATGGGATCGGATAGATGGTTTTCTGGCTGATGTGTGGGGGCTGGAGCACTTACCAGAAGAGGTGCCCACACAAGCTGATAACTGCATCCTTGGCAGTGTCTAAACAGATGTTACATTCGAAAGTGTTGTCCTGATTAGTGTTGTCCCCAGCACCATTACTGCTACTGCTGCCACTGGTCCCTCCAGTACTGGAGTTCTTTGTTGATGCCGAAGTCGTGGGTCCTTTGCTTGCCATCCTCAAGAACTACCCAGACACAAGGTCAAGAAAATTTTCCTGTTGGAATCCTAGCAGTGAGAAAGGGAAAAAACCAAACAAACCCAAACAACTTCTTGGCATTATAACATTGCATTCTGGTCCCACTCCAAACTGGTAGTGCTTTATCTAAGAAGCTCTTGAATCCTGTTGTTGATGGTTTTAGTCTAACATAGCCAAGACGGATCTTTTTTTAGAAACTAAGCTACTTTACAGTCCCATAGTATGACCTGGCTGATGTGTGACCTGCATTTTACCATTACTGATAAGCGTCCACAGCCAAAACAACCCTCCTGTATTTTCTCATAAATGCCATTTGTTGTAAGAAGAATGAGCTCACCTAGTCATATGTGCTTTTCCAAAATTGCATTTATAACTGTGAGTGCAGTCTGAAACAGGACTTAATTGTGAAGCAGTTCACAGTTTGGACAGACTGACAAGGCAGAGTTTTAAGTTCAGTGTTCATTAGTTTGGAATATTAATGATAGCAACAGCAAGCAAAGGTGGCTTAGAACTTGAATTGTCTCCTGAGCAGTATATTGCTCCTATCACAGCAGTGTTGATATGACTGTCAAACATTTCTAGTACTTTCAAACACTTCTAATCTAGCAGTAATGCAGAAGTATTAAAAATTTTACCTTAATGTGCTTTAATTTTACTTCCATGCTTTCACCTCTTATTAACATAATATTTATCAAAGAACAGCACTTATTTTCAGTAGCAACAACCTCTACAGTCTAATTCCTTGATAAGTAAATTCCACAGTACCTAAAACTTTGAGACTCAGCATAAGGCATTTACATTTCTAGAAACTAACACTTTTACCAGTAAGAGATTTTTAACCCAAGAACTAAGAGAGTTTCGGTGGCTACAGGAATTAATTCACTGTGCTTTTCATAAAATTCTGACATCATGCTGATGCTGCAGGAACAGGAATACTTAGATAAGGCTGTGAGAAGCAAACAGGTGATTATCTGAACTTTTTGTGAGTGTACAAACAGTGAAACATTTTCAAAGGGCAACCTGAATTTTTCAGAAGGTAATTTCTTTGCAAACTTACCCACCAAGCACTAAAGGCTTTCCTTAGTGTTGCCTCTTTGTAGCAAAGCTGCAGCACAAGTGCAGGGCAGCAAAGTAAAGCCTCAGGATCTCCAGCTGTTATTGCCAACAGCTTTTTTCATACAATACAATCCCACTGCACAGTCAGGAAAGCATCACACTCAAGCCTCATGAAGTGTTGCAGCAAAGACTCACTAACAGCAGGCGAAATATATTTCAGCAGAGCTTTTTCACTCCGTTACATCATTTTGCACAGTGTCCCAGAAGGGCAGCTTTGCATTCACAGATGCACTTCAACATACGCTGCTTTCAGCAGTGCTGACTCTTAGCATTTCACACCATGACTCCATTTACACTCAGTTCATTGTACAAAATTAAAATTCATGTTAGATCAAGGCAGATGGAAATGCTGCCAACCCACAAACTATACACTAAAGTCACTTGGATTTTTCACACATCCTTACTACCAGAATCTTCAGCCTGTCTTGCTCAGTAGTTTAAGTAAAACTTAACAACTTGGACCTATATATATTAATATAAAAATTGAGAAAAACTCCTTAAAACTAAGGAATTCAACATACTGTAAGAAATACAGCATCCCTTTATGGAATGGTCACAAGAAACATCTGGCTTGTATCTTGACATATAATACAAGGGAAGGATGTGTACAAGAGGCAAATAAATGAATTATGTGTCCCTAATACCAATGTGGAAAAAAAGTCCCTTTTTCCAAGTTAATTCCATGTATTTAACACAACAAATCTAGAGACTTGTCAAAAAGATAAAATCTGTATCTGCAGAAAAACCTACTGAAAAAACCCCTTTACTTTTAGTAAGTAATATAAATAAATAAATCAATCAATCATTATGAAGAAGGATGATAGAGAAATCCAGGGAAATATCACTAATGAAATGGAATAAAGATGGCTGAGACAGAAGAAAAATTAAAATGACATAATGCAACAGGCACTGAATCCTCTCTCCTAGAAGAGGGTCATTCCTTTGTCTACACTGGGATCCTCTTCTAGGTATTTGTTCATTGGCTGATTGGGCCCAGTGACCTAATAGGATATAACCAAAGTAAAGTATCAAAAATATATCAAGACACAACAGTAAAAATAATAAATTTTATTCTGAAAAGCCTTCTCAAACATTTGCTCTTGTCCCTGGAATACTGTCGGATATAACTGGGTCTGTAACAAGTGCTGCTGGGCTCTGTACATCTGCACATGTACGAAGAAGCAAACATGAAACAGCATCCAGTGGCTAAATTTACATTTAATAATCATATATTGTGTTGCTTCTGAGTGTACTCTGTCAATCCTAAAGTAGGAGAAACTGCAAATGGAACTTGTTCTGAGTGTAGAATGAGCTCAAAACTGTTGAACTGTCACTTGAACTATTTAAAGTCTGAAAGAAAACTCTCTAGAGAAAAGAATCTCAAACCAACAAACCATAAGCAAATCACAAACTAAAAAAATCAACAACCAACACAACAGGCCAAACCAATCCCCTTTTCATTTTGCTTTAGAGTTCAGGTGGAAGTACACTGGGATAGAACATGACTTTTGGGGTTAAGTAAACAGAATTGAGAGATGCCAGTTGAGGGTTGCTACATCCTTGTCCTTTAGATCAGGTCTCCAAATCAACCCTAGAGGCATGATGAGCAACAAACAAAACCAGTGAAAGGATATAAAAATCAGCTGGTATCTAACTGCAGGCATTCAGAGATCTTGTCATTTCTCTTTCTTACTTCTTTGCTCTCTACATATTTACAGGAAAACAGTATCTTTGTTTCATAAAAGCCATCTAGATTAGCTGTTTATTTCCTTTAAATCATGATCCCTATGATATCTCAACAGGTTGTTCTGAATATGACTGACATTAACTACATCCAAGAATTAAGAGTGGCAGCAAATGAACAGTTAAGAAACAAGGAACTCATTTCCAAGTAGGCTTCCTAAATAAATACAGAAGTCTGATGGAGCATGAAGACATGCAAGTGGAGATACACAGAGGGTGAAACTGACCCTCAGAGGCAGCTGGAACACTGGGACCTGAACATGTCATGACAGCAGAGAGCACAGGAGGTCCATGATAGAAGTAAGGGAACTGGGAATGTCTATGTATTGGGTGTAAGTATGGGTACAGACGTCACTAACAGGCAGTAAGAAAGAAATTTTCCTCAAATATTTTAAAAACTTAATCTGTAAATCTACTGAGAGCAACTGCACACCAGGAAAGCACAAGCTGAGCAGCTACTGTCAAAGATCACATTTCTGAACTCAGCAAATGACAGTGACTGCATTTGTCAAAGTCCACTGACCCAACCCTAAAAACACAGGAAAAACACTTCAAGACAGAGTTTCCACCATAACTTAAAGCACACACAAAAAAATCTGCTGGAAATAGCAGGTGAACAATAATTCAACCCGGGAAAGACAGAGATGGAATATAAATTAGAAACTAATGTCACCTACACAAAACAGTCCTTGAATATGTGTTTGCAACATGACAACATTAGGATGTCTCAAGTATTTAATCTTTTTTCATGAGCAATGAGAAGAAGTTCTGATGAGGATATAGGAGTCTGGCTAGTTTATTAACAAAACTCAAAGTCTGTTCTTCTTTGCCATAACAATGAAATAAAAAGAGCAGCATTGTTGGATGTAAATTCCATTGGAAAGACACTTCTCCATATTTCTTTCCTAAGGAATATTACTTTAGCTAAGATTACTGAAATTGAAACTAGTTTGTTTACAAAACAAGTTCTGATTTAGTTCCCAAACCTTTTGTTTAAATCAAAATGAAAACTTGTCAGGTTATTTTTCTTATCACTACAGTGACAGTGTCATTTTCTGACACATGACAGATTTTATAAATGGAATATTAACATTACAAATTCTATCTAAATCTGAAACTACTACTCAGAGTTTATATAAATATGCCCACTCATAAGTTTAACAGAAATATGATACTTAACCTATTACAATTGCCTGGGCTTCAAGTATCAGGTAACCTTAGCTGACAATTGCTGACACTGCCTAGAAGAAAGTGCACTGACTTCTTGACAGTCATTTTAGATATTCTTAACAAACACATGACTGTCCTGTTGTTAATCATTAAATACATATTTCTCTCTCACTACCCTTTTACTATTTTCTGTCCCCCAAACACGTTATATTTTAACTCCTTGGAAATATTTCTCAAGTTCATCTTTTCACTTCCTGTAACCTGTACAGCATTTGGAACCTGCTTTTTAGTATTACCATAAAGTGGTCCCAAAATACGAATTCATGTGATCACTTGCTCTTGCAAAACCAGCTACTTGCCTTCCAGCCCAACATGCCCTTGCTTGGCCTCATTTCATTAATTGGGATTCTGCAATGTACATTTGTGTTACAGTCACTGCTTCCAGGGTAAGGGCCCAGCTGAAGGGCTGTTTCAGGAACACTAAGGATTCAATGTACCTCACAAATGCGAACAGTAAAAACTGCCAGGTGATTAAAGTAATTATTTTTTTATCCATTCCATAAAGGTTTAATATAGACTCCAAGAAAAATGTTTCAACAAAGATTTTATCCTCTTACCTCACAAAGTCCAAAGGAAAAAAAAGCACCAAAACAAAGAGAACTGCTATAACCAGTTGGGTAATGCTGCCCGAGCGTTTTCCTGGTCTGCAGTGCCGTGTGAGACAGACGTGCCTGGCTAACCAGGTTAGCAACAAAACGCGAAAATATCAAATACAACACTTCTTATATATACAACAGACGCGATTTAAGAAGTAATAAGCGATTCTTAATATATACGTAATTCTCAAAATATAAATAATGTCATGTACCAGAAGCTGACGCCTCGCGAAATACCCAGAGCCAGACCCACCTATCGCGACCGCTCCTGGCAGCGGGTCCGGCCCCACAGAGCGCGAATACGGGGCACCTGCGGCCCCAAAAACGGGGGTTTCGGGGGGAAACCCTGGCCGGAAGCGCCGGGCCGCGGGCCGTAGCTCGGGGGACACGCGCCGGGCCTGCCAGGGCCACTGCGACTAGGGCTCCGGAGGCACCGGGTGAGGCCGGGGGTCCCACGGCGCCCCCGCCCCGCTCGTTTGGAGCGGTCGTAGGCGACTCCGGCCTCCCAGCGCCCGGGCACGCCACGGGCTCGGCTCGGCTGAGACTTGGAGCCGCCTCGCGGCCCTGGCTGCCCCCTCCGCCCCCCGCCCGGCCCGGCCCGGC
>WBMZ01021671.1:0-12332 GCA_013400975.1 Atrichornis clamosus | reverse complement strand
CGCTTCCGCCGGCCCCGCAGTCCTGGCAGGGCAGTGGCCCCGCCCACTCTGAAGCCGCTCCCGCCCCGCCCGGGGCTGCGGCCGCGTCATCGGCGCGCGCCGAGCGGGAGCGGCGCCGGGAGCCGGGCTGCAGCCATGGCCGGGATCCTCTTCGAGGATATCTTCGATGTGAAGGACATCGACCCAGAGGGCAAGAAGTTCGACCGCGGTGAGTTGGGCCCCGGCTCGTCTCCCCCGCCTCTTCCGTCCGCCCCTCCCGCCGGCGTTGGCACCTGTGGCTCATCCCCGCGCCAGCCCCTCCGCGTGTTGCCTCCGCTCGAAGCTCCCCGTTTCCCCAGGGCTTCCCCAGCCCGGCTGCTCTGCCCTCCCCGCCCCCGTGGGCCCGGTACTCTCTATTCTTCGCCCCACCGTGTTCCTCTCCCTACCTGCGCACACCTCCGTCAGCTCCCGGGCTCTGGTATCCATCCTTGAACCCATCCTCAAGCAGCTCGCGTGCCAATCTGGGGTGGGAAGGGGACCCTGTTCCCACGCAGCCCCCGGGGGTCTCCTTTGCCCTGATCCCTGACTCTTCTGCTCTCCCCAGTGTCGCGCTTGCACTGCGAGAGTGAGTCCTTCAAGATGGATCTCATCCTGGACGTGAACATCCAGATCTACCCCGTGGACCTCGGTAAGCCATCGGGTTGCTATCCCACAGTGAGTCAACTTGGGTGGGCGAGGTTAGGGAGGATGGAGCCAGGATTTGCTGTAATCAACGAATAAGATGCCTCAGGCTTCCTTGGGCCCATGTGCTGTCCCCAGGTCATAGAAGGTTCTGGGCACTCTCAGCGTGCTGGGGCTGAGAGGGGTTCTGGTTCACCTCCCTGTTGCATTTGGGCTCACCCCTATCCCCTTCCCTGCAGATGCTGTCTGGGGAAGCTGCCTTAGCTGGTGGTAACCAGGCTTTAAGGGAAACCTCCTGAAATTAACTTCTGCAGCTAAATACACTGAATGTGTGGAAAAGAGAATCTTACCCTCGATTAAGCACAGAAGGGCTGGAACTCTTGCCGCAGGGTCTCACGTACCTGCCCAGGGTCCAGCCAAGCTCTCTGGGACTCCCTGTGAATATCGGGCTGTGTGCCATGAAAACACCACCAGTGGTGTCCTCATGGCTCTGGTCTCCTCCGTCATGTGGGGAACAGGCAGACACAGGATCCAGTGTGACCTTTCACACATTCCCCACAATCCTGCTGGAGGGCTGGCAGCAGGGACAGGGCTTGTTTAGCATCCCCTGCCAGGGTGGCCCTCTGCCACCAGCCTGAGTTCTGGCTGTGGCTGCTGCTGCTCTGGCTGTGCCCCCACCTTGTCACTGCTCCTCTGGCTTTCTCCAGGGGACAAATTCCGCCTGGTTATCGCCAGCACCTTGTATGAGGACGGCACCCTGGATGATGGCGAGTACAACCCTACGGACGACCGGCCATCCAGGTATGGGGCACAGCTGGGACCCATGCAGGGGTGGACAAGGTAAAAGATGAAGTGCTAAGGACGAATGTCTCAGGTTGGACATTGGGAGGAACTTCTTCACAGAAGGGGTGGTTAACCATTGGAATGGGCTGCCCAGGGAGGTGGTGGAGTCACTGTCCCTGGAAGTGTTTAAGGAAAGCCTGGCCGTGGCACTCAGTGCACTGTCTGGTTGACAAGGTAGTGATCAGTCATAGGTTAGACTTGATCTCAGAGGTCTTTTCCAACCTAATTGATTCTGTGATTGTGAGGTACCTTCTCCCAGAAGGCTCTGAGCTGGGGGAATGCCCAGGTTTGATTCCTGGCTGACCTCGGGCTGTGCTGTTGCAGGGCAGACCAGTTTGAGTACGTGATGTACGGCAAGGTGTACCGGATCGAGGGTGACGAGACCTCCACAGAGGCAGCCACGCGCCTGTGAGTGCCTTTTGGGGGGCGGGGGGGACACAGTGCCCCAGGGTAGTGTGGGAGGCACTGGGATCTCGGCCCAGGTCTCCCATCGATTCCATGTTTTCACTGCTCCTCTCCTCTCACCCCAGCTCTGCCTACGTGTCCTATGGGGGGCTGCTCATGCGGCTGCAGGGAGATGCAAACAACCTGCATGGGTTTGAGGTGGACTCCCGTGTTTACCTGCTAATGAAGAAGTTGGCTTTCTAGCACACCTCCATGGGCTGCCCCACAGACATCCTGCTGGAGCCCTGAGACCCCGAATTCTGCCCCAACATCCACGCTGCCCAGCCTCTCTGAGGCTGGGGAGGAGGGAACAATCCTCTTCCTCATTCTGGTCTCTTCTGACTCCTACTGGGATCAGCAGTTCCATTTGCAAGAAGAGAGGTGCCTGACGTCTGCGTGGACACCATGCCATGTGCTCCAGGGTTGCCTTGTGGCATCTCCTCACCTCTGCTTGCCTGTGCTCAACAGCCTTGGCTCTGGCCAGGGACAGCTAGACTGGGAGAGCCACCTGCCTGCCTCGGGACTGGGGACTGTAACCTCAGGAGCCATCCTGAGGCAGGTTTTGATTAAACTGGGATGTTTTCTACACCTGGCTCTGCTTGCTGAGAGACGAGGCTGGCTGGGAGTGGATACACCTGCACAGGGGGCAGAGGGGGACCCTAGCACTTCCCAAAGGATGTCGAGTCCAAACCTGCCCCGGGCTCTCCTCCGCCTGCCACCTCCCCGGGCACGGAGTGTGCGGGGCTGGGAGACGCAGCTCAGGCCTTGCGCGGGGCCGTGCAGGGAGTTCCTGCAGCACTGGCGGCTGCCGCGAGAGGGAGCAGGCGCTGGGCAGAGCTGGGAGCCGGCTCCTGCCCCGGGCTTGGGGAGAAGGACACACACAACCCTTTAGAAAAATAGCTCTTTAATCGAAAAGCATTCACAGTAGAGGTGCCTGCCTGGGTGGGAACAGGGCCCGTGCCCGTGGCACGTGGGTGTCACTGTTTGCCTCCGTGAGCTGCACAGTCACCAAAGACTTGAGGAACAGAAGCCAACCCTTTTCCTGTGGGCATCGTCCTGGGCACCCAGAGCACAGCTTAGTGTCCAGCAGAATTGCTCCAGCATCAGACTGGGGGTGAACCCTGCGTGCAGCATCATCGGGCCCTGCACAGAGGGTCTCTGCTGTCCCCCTGTCCCTGCTTGCACAAGACCTTGGCCAAGTCGTGGAAGAAGAAGCGCAGCTTGCCTTGCACCAGCTGCCGGTAGGTGAGGAAGATGCTGGTGATGTGGGTCTGCTCCATGAAGTGTGGGGAGCAGCTCGCCTCCCAGTGTCCTGCCTGAGAGGTGGGAGTGGGACAAAGGGGTGACAAACACCATTGTAACCAACCCAGCCCAGCTGGCACCCAGCCAGGGTGGTCTGGCTCACGTGGGGAGGTCTCACCTCCCAGCTGAAGGTCTGCAGGAGCAGGAAGAAGGAGTTGGCATGTCGGTAAAGCTGGCTCAGCTGCCTGGCCCCGCACTCCTCGCTCACCTGGCCCTGGGCCCCAGCTGCAGCACCCACCAGCAGGGCCAGGTCACACAGGATCTCCCGCCGCTTGGTCTCGTTCTGGGGGAGCAGACAGTGACCCCCCAGGACCCCGTTCCTTCATGTGCCCACCCTAGGTCTGGATGAGGTCTCCTACCCTCCCTATGCCACCAGATATGCCTACAAGCATCTTGTTCAGCATTTCTGGTTCTTTTGCCAACCCAGCGTTCCTTCTCCAGTTCTGTGGGCATGCCAGTACCAGTACCCTCCTCCCAGCCCCTCTCACCGATTTGGATTTCCACTGCTGGAGAGTGAAGTCCACTAAGGGCAGCACTGCAGGGCAGCTGAGTGCAGGCAGGGCCTGGCAGAGGCCCTAGAGGGGAGAGATGTCAAGGTGAGGTCCAGGAGCTGTGCATGTCCCCGGCCTTGGGTTTTGCAGGGGACTGTATCCTCACCACTCTATTTTCCATGTCCTTGGCCTCCACGATGTACTTCTGGATGAGCCTGTTGTCACAAACCAGCCGTGTTGGGCTGGCATGGTCCTCTTTGATGTGCAGGAGGAGGGATGTGAGGAAGAGCAGTCCTGGAGGAGATGGAGTTGCCTTGGGCACTCGCTGAGCAATGCCAGCCCAGGGCCATGCCTGCAGTGGCAAGTCCTCTTCCCGGCCCATTGGTGCCCTTGATGGCCCTATGGTGGGGTGCAGGGGGAGGTCTGAGGGGCTGAGGAGGGCCTGGTGCTGCTCTCCAGTCAGCCAGTGAGGGGTGCCCAGTGCTCACTGGGGAGAGTCGGGGTTTCCATGCCAGTGATATGTGCCAAGGGACTGCACGGTCCTGTCTGTGCCAGATTTTTCAGCCCCGCTCCAGGCAAGGGAGCAGGGCTGTACTCCCTGTTCAGACCAGGGCCAACCCTCCAGATCTGTGCCAAGAGCAGCTCCAGGCATCACGTGCACTTCAGGGAATCCCAGCCTGCGGCGTCCCATGGGGAACATCTGCTCCTGGCTGCTGCCCTGGCTGAGTGCTCCCCTGCTGGCCCTGCCTTCCCCAGTGCCACTGGCATGCTGCTGGGCCCATCCTGACAACTGCTCATCCTGGCAACCTCTCCAAAGGCCCTCTGCATCCTCAGCATGTAGAGCCCTGGCACTACACCTGTCCCCAAAGCCCTTGACACAGCCTGTTTCCCTAGAATAAGCATGGAGAGATGCTCGGCTGCCCTCACATGCTGGCAGTGGCCAGGTCCAACCAGTCCAGAGCCACCCTTGTGGTTTGGTGCCCACCTGTGGGACTCATCGTGCATGGGACACTCACTGTGGGGCCACAGTGTCCCCTGTTCCTTCCTGCATGCCCCCGTCCCCCCTTTTAGCCATACACTCACTGTTCAGCTCCATGCTCAGCTGGGGGCTTCGGCCCTGCATCTTCCACCCTGGGGCCAGCGGCTGCTCCCTGGCTCCCGTCCCCCTTCCATGGAGGTCAGTGGTGGCGCGGGCGAGCCGCGAGCCGCCCAGCAGGGACGGAGGGCCAGAGGCCGGGAGCGGCCCCCGTACAGCTCGGCGCAGCTCTGCGGCTCTGGCCTGGCCGCCCAGTCAAGGCAGCACGATTTCCTGTTGTGTCGCTGCTGACCTTCAAGCAAAATCACAGCGGGGCCCCGGGCCCGGGGGACGGCTTCCTGCCTCCGGCCGCTTCCTCCCTTGGCTCGGGGCGCGGGAAGGGCGTCCCTGGGCGCCCTCCGTGGCTGCTCACCTGCTCCCTGACCTGAGCGCTCAGCAGCCAGCACCTCAGTGGTCAGTGCCTCAGCTGTGCCTGTCCAGGGTGAGGGGTGAGGGTGGCCCTGTACCTGCAGAAGGGATGGCATCAGTGACCCTGCATTGGACAGGCCCAGGAACATCAGCCCTAACAGGGTCGTACTCCTGTGGCAGCCAGGTATGAAGGCAATGAAGAACCCTCTCCCAGAGGTGGACTTCATCCCTGGTGATCCTTACTCAGTTAGACCCTATCCCTGATGACCCTCACCCAGATGTGTGCTCTTACCCCTGCATCCATCACCCAGAGGTGACCTGGGAAGCTGGAAATCACTGGCATGGCTGTGGGATGAGACCCCTCTGAACTGAGGATGTGATGGAGCACAGGGGTCTGCCTGCTGCATGGTCCCAGGGCTGTTTCACCAGGGTTATTGGGCAGTAAGGCACCCACAGAAGCCCCTTCCCTGGGTAGGAGAAGACTTCCCGGCTGCCTGTTCAGCACCAGGCCCTGGCATGGCTATGACATTCCCCTGCAATGTCAACCCTCTCTGGGCACTCTGGCGGGGGGTGCACACCCCTCTACCCGTGTGTGTGTGTGTGTCCATATGGCACACACGTACACACCCCCCACGTGCACCCTCAAACCTACGTGTGCACGTGTGCACTTCCCTGGCACACGCTCAGATAACACCCCGCCCTGGCCGCCCCCCTGCACGCTTCCCTTTGGGGGACAACCCTCTCCCAGCCCACATCCTCTTGTTCCCGGTCTCCCTGCAGCCCGTGCGTTTCCTTCTCACACCCCGGCTCTCGCACACTCGCGCACGTTCCCACCCCTGTCCCTGCGGACAGCAATTCTCGGCAGTGCCTGGCCGGGTGACAACATTTAGAGTAAACACCCCAGCCCGGCTCCACCTGCCCCATGCCCTGCTCAGCCCACAGCAGCCCACCTTGCAGGGTGCCTGGATGGGAGGTCCAGCGGGTGCCACAGCTCCAGAGACAAGACTGACAGCCCGGCTTGCCTGGGCACAGCTGGCAGCTGTGAGCACCGGGGTCAAACACCTCCAGGCTTCCCCCACATGGCCGTGGCCGGTCTGCGGACGTGACAAGCTGCAATCACGCCCGTCAACACCCTCAGCCCCTCTGCCAGCGCTGGCCTCGGTCCCACTACCAGCCCCATGTCAGTCCCTGCCATGCCCCCACCATGTCAATTCCCTGTTCCTCCCTGGGTGCAAAGCCATTGGCGATGCCAGGCTGGAGACCTGCGGTGCCCAGCGTTCCCTCTTGATTAGGCAAACAAACTCATCACGGGAAACTGGAGTGCAACTGTAAACTGGAGGTCTAATGGACCCTCACGGGCATCCTAAGGTGCCCACAATAATTCCTTCACTCCAAAATGTTCCTTTTGAACAATGCCAGAAGCTGGCAGGGAGCATGAGCCTGTGCCCGTGGGCAGCTTGGTATTCGTCTGCTGGAATGGTCAATGCCTGCATTTGCTGTCCGTGCCAGGGGGGCAGAGGAGGATGTGGGAGAGAGCCCCTGCTGCTGGCCCCAACCCGACCCCACGGATGTTGCGTGTTGGAGAGGGAGAGGGTGTGGGGGCAGTGAGTGAGGCACAGGGACCCCAGAGGGACACGGGGGCTCGCGGCGAGGCAGCCAGCACTCTGGCAGGGGACAGGAAGCCAGGCGGGGGCCGCGGGGCTGCACAGCTGGCCGGATCCCGGTGCCAAGTTTCCCACCTCTCCTTACAGGGTGCAAAGTGCTGGGAATCCCGCTGCAGGGACAGCCGTTCGCACCCACTTTGCCAAGGTGCTGAAGTCAGCAGGAGGTGCCAGGAGTCAGGGGAGGGCGGGGGGAAGAGGAGGAAGACGCCGGGGTGGGGGGGAGACTGTGGATCGGTGGCACCGCTGCTGTCCCCGCAGGCCACCCAGATGTGCTCGGTGGGCACCTCCAGGATGTCAGTGCAAGCATGGGAAGCAAACCTGGCCTTCCAAGGGCAGGGAGGGGGTTCCCAGCACCCTTTGAAGCCCCCATAAAAGGGTTCGGCACAAAGGAAAGAGAAAGTCAAAGGAACAAAGAGAGCGGCTAATCCCGGCGTGAGCAAACAGCCCCGTTTGCTCAGGGCACAGCTGGCTCCGGGGCCAGGGAAAGGAGCACAGCGGGGCTCTGCGGGTGCCAGGCAGCGGGGGACCCTCTACCCGGGCTGCCCCTCCCCGAGCACGGGAGTCCTGAGGAGCAGGATCCCTCCTGGACCCTCCGGGGTTTTTTTCTACCTTTGCAAATTGCCAATAAACATCCGTGGGCAAGTCCTGCTCCCCGCTCTTCCCTTGCACTGCTCCCAGACAGCCGTCCCAGGACAACACCTTGACGCTGCTGGGCAAAGGGACTTGCAAAGGGGCGTCTTGGTAGGGGTGCCGCAGCTTGGGGGTGAAGGATGGCAGGGTTTTACCTTTCCCAATTCCTAGCAAGTCACATGCTGTCCAGCACGCCAGCACAAAGCTCTCAGTGCTGCCCAGAAGATGCCATGGGCAAACCTTCCAGCGTTGGGCAAGGACACCTTGTGCCAGTGGTTCTGCTGGCACCTGGGGCGATTCCACTGTGCCTCCTCTCCCATCCTGCTTCTCAGTAGAGCTCCCTCCTCCAACGGAGGGCATGGAGTGTGTTAGGAGGGCACCTCGTCCCTCTCCCTCCATCCCATGGAGAGGCGAAGGGGTTAATGCCAGGCGGCCGAGCCGCAGGTGGGCGCAAGAATGAAATTCCTTCTCGCTGTCCTGCGAAGTCTGGGCACAAATATTTGCCTGCATGTCCGGTGGGGAGGGGGGAGACCACCATCGTTTCTGGGAGCTTGCTAATCCCCATGCCAAACAAGGCCCCCTCATGCCCCACATGGCCCCCACCTTCCTCCTGCTGGGGTCACCCCACAAAGCCTTTGAGGAGGTGACATTTGGGGCCAGGGGGATACCAGCACCTTTGGGTGCTCCTATGAGCAGGGAGCTTCATGGGGTTGACAGGAGACTGGGAGCAGGCATCGTGTCCAAGGACATTGCCAGGATCTACTTGGCATGGCAGACTAGACTGCTTCGGGGTCTGCATTCCACTCCCCAAGTCGTGGCCACCACAGTGGGACGGGACGAAGGTGAGAGCCCCAGCCATCCCCACCATGTCAGCAACGCACCCTCTGTAATAAACTCCACATGTTCACGGACAGAAAACAGCCACTTCCCCCAGTCCATCACCCCCCAAACTGCATCCCCCTTCTGTACCTGCCACCCCCAAAACCCCCTCCATCCCCAGATCCCCCTGGCCTATGTCTGGGACAGCCCAGCCCCGCAAGTCGCCTACCAGTTGTGCAAATATTGCCGGAACGGCTGTAATCCCTGTGTCCAACATGAATTATGAGATATTTCCACCCATTACAACAGCCCCCCCCACCCCGCCGCGTGTGTGTGAGGCCAGGGGGATTAGACACGGCACAAGCCGCACTCGGCACAAAGCTTTGGGGGGGCTGACAGCTCTCTGTGCCCTGCCACTAGGCGGGTCCTTCAAGGGGGGCTCTTTTTGGAGAAAGGGGGTGCCCCACATGCCTTCCAGGCTCATGCCTGGAGGGGGTGTTGGGATGCCCGAGAGGCAGAGCGAAGCTGTGGGAAGTGGGGGCTCAGGGCATGCAGTTTCACCGCGACCCCATCCCTGGGGAGCAGAGGCTCCTTCCTGCCGCCCTGAGCCCGGCTCATGTTCAAAGCCGCGAGCAGGCAGCAGCTAATGAGGGCAGACAATGGGAGCTGCGTGGGGCAGAGCGCGGGTGAGGGCCTGCTGAGACGCCCCCACGCCAGGCATGGCACAGCCCTGGCACCACGACCCTCTGGAATTCTCCATGGGACCCGCTGGACAGGGCATATTCCATGAAGCCCTGGCAGAACTGCAGGCTGTTCCGTAGGGCACCATTGGGATATCCCACCTGTGCTTTGCTGAGACAGGAGACACCCTATGGGACCACCATCTCCCCACCAGGGACAAGCCAGTGCCCGCCCTGGTTAGAGGTGGCAGAGGTGTGAGGGTGACAGGCTTGGGGCTGCCCATGGCCAGCCATCTCCATCCTGGTGCAGCTCCAGCTGCCTGCAGCTGGCAGTGCCGCTAGGGATGTGCCGGCGCCAGGCCCAGCTCTGGAGCCTCAGAGCTGCCTTTGTGCAGGGCGCTGCTGCTCACACACATGTGCGGGCGCTGGGAAGCAGCTGGAGGGACTGGGACCCTTTCCCAGCGCCTACACCATTCCCTCCCCAAGAGCACAGGGATCCCCGAGTCTCTGGCAAGCCACCTCTGCCTCTTGATGAGGGCACCCAGGGGCAGCCCAAACTGTGGCTTGGCTGGGGCATCCATTTCCTCCCTGCCCATATGCCCCCACTGCAGTGTCCATGCCCCTCTTCCTGGGCAGGAATGCCTGTCACTCTCCCAGCCTGACAGGCCCCATGCCAGCGTACCGCCCTGGTCCCAGCCTGGCAGTGCCGGGACAACCTTGCAGCCCCACCACTCCCTCACACTGCCACCCTGTGCCTCGGGTTCCCCCATGCCGAGAGCTGCGGCCAGGCGGTTTCCCTGCCTCTCTTTCCTTTCCCTGGGAAAGGGGAGGGAGCTTCCCCCACCACTTCCCTGTGTCCCGCAGACGAGCCAGGAGACTGTGACGAGCTCTGGGTGCACAGAGCCAGCACTGGATTCCTGGCATTGGCGGGACAGCTGGGAGCCATCGCCCGCCTCCTCCCTGCTCAGCCCCGCTCACATCCCGCCGTCCCCAGGGCCGCTGCCGTGCTGCAGCGGGCACCGTTCAGCGACGCTGGCACAGCCACACAGACCCCAACCCTCCCCTGCCCTCCGCGCCACTGGATCCCGGACCAGCGAGGATGTCAGGAGAGAGGAGAGGGGACAGGTCAGTGACACCGCTGGGGACAATGGGAAGGGCACAGGGCCAAGGGGTGCCATGCTGCCGGGCATGGTCCCTGCTTGCAGAACGTGCTTGCAAGCAGCAGGGTGTCAAGCACAGCCATGCCCAGGAGGATGCCCGAGGTCCTGGCAGTGTGCCAGCCTGGCGATGCCTGTGGGCTGTCCTGCCGGGATAAGCCCAGCTGCTCCTCGCTGCCTTCTGCCAGCTCCTGCCACTGGCCAGGTCCCCAGCACTGCCAAGCCCCCCTGCCCCACTGCCCTCGCCCGGAGTCATGTCATGCTGTATGGGGACATGTGCCAAACCAGGGCAGGGAATGGAATGGGGCAGCCATGGACAAGCCGGGGATAGGCAACCCCACGCGGGCTGGCACTGGGGACACAGGGCGGTGGGCTGCAGCCCCACAGCTGCTTGCCGGGCTGCGGGGAGGCCCAGGAGGAGTCTTCTGGGGAGGCAAGGGCCTGTTGTGCTCCAGCTGTGCCGTGTTTCCCTAGCTACACTGCGCAGCTGGCCGGGTGTTTGCACCGCCCGGAGTTGATTTTGGCAGCGCCGCGCTTCCCCCTCCTCCCCTCCCCACCCGCCTTCCCCCTGCCGGGCGCCCGCCTGCCACGCACCCGCCACCCTCAGCCTCTCCCTGCCACCCTCGGTGAGGGTGGCAACAGGGACGTAGGTGACATGCTGGCCCCACTCCTCGGCTTCCCCTCCCCAAAGTTCATGCCTATTTCCCCAGAGACACATGATGCTCTCCTCAGGCTTTTCCATGATGCCTACTCCCCTGCCATCTGCTGCCACCCTTGCCAGCCCAGGTGTTGGTGCAGAGTGGGACTGGTGCTGGGTGCTCCTCTCACAGCACCCCCTCTCCAGCTGTCCCTTCCCCCCTCCCTGGGCAAGGGAACCCTGGCATCTGGGCTCGTGTTTCCCCGCAGCCAACGTCACTGGTGGGCAGGAGCCTAGGGTCCCACTCTGGAGCCTTGCTCTGCCCAGAGTGGGCAGCTTCTGGAGAAATTTTGAAATGTCGAAAGCACAACCTGTGGAGGGGGGTGTGACTTTGCAGAGAAGAGTGTGGATTGGGGGAGGGGGCTGGCTGTTTTGGGAGCCTATGCTCAGGGTTGTTGAGTGGATAGAGGATCTGTAAGTCCCGTGGAAGGGCTGGCTGCAGGGGCAAGGTTTATGGGAGTCCATGTCCCACAGGGGACTGTGGATGGATGGTGCATTGCAGTGCCAAGTGGCCTGGGAGTGGACCGAGTGGATGGAGTAGTCCCCAGGATGTTTCATGCCTGGGAGGGGAGCAATGAGCCCTGGAAAGGTTCATGACTGAAGGTGGACTGTGTGGCTGGGGAGACCCCAGGATGATCTGTGCCCAGGAGATGCCCCATGCTGGGGAGAGTATATGGATTGAGGAGATGGGCATTTGGATGGGTGTGCCCTGCAAATGCCTTATTCCCGAGGGGATTTATGTGGATGAGGGACTCCAGTGGGACTTATGGCCTTGAAGGGGGTCATGTCAATGGGGGCATCCCTTCAATGTCCAGTGCTCAGGAACACCCCAAGCTCTGTGGAGGTGGTGTGAATGGTAGTGGTGGTGTCTCCACAGTGCCCTGTGTTCCAGTGGCTGTTGTCTGAACTGGGAGAGGGTGTCCCCAAGATGTCCAGCTCCTGAGGGTGCCCCATGCCCTGAGGGAAGGTTATATCATAGAATCATATCATAGACTGGATTGGGTTGGAAAGGACCTAAAGATCATCTAGTTCCAACTCCCATCCCTCAGGTTCCTCATGCCCTGGGGCTGACATGTGAGTGGGGATTCTCCACATTCGGGGCTACCGCATGCCCGGGGAGAGGGGGAGCAATGAATGGGGGGGATCCCCAGGACATCGCAAGTGCAGGGGTATCCCCTGCCCGGCGGGACAGCCGCGTGCCCCAGGGTGCCGCCGGACGGGACAGGACAGGACGGCCAGTGCCAGGCGGGGGCGGCGGGGCAGGGGCCCGGGGCGATGTTGGGGGGGGGGTCAGAGCGCGGTGGGGGGCGCATCCCCCCCCGGCCGGCCGCTGCCTGCGCCTCATTAGCGGGGCCTTTGTTTGCACAGGGCTCGCAGCTCCCGCTTGCCCATGCCGCCGCCTATAAAGCGGAGCCGGAGCCGGCAGCCGGGCAGAGGCGGCGGCAGCGCCCGGCAGCGCCCGGCCCCCGTTCCTCGCCGCCGCCCCCGGTCCCGGTCCCGG
>WBMZ01021639.1:0-25128 GCA_013400975.1 Atrichornis clamosus | reverse complement strand
GGGACGCGGCGGGAGCGGCGGCGCCGCCTCCCACCGGCGGGCCCGGCCCCGTGGCCGCCGCTCACCCCCGCTCCCCGCAGGACTTCTCCCCCGGCTCCCGGCGACACCGCACTGTGGAGGACTTCAACAAGTTCTGCACCTTCGTCCTGGCCTACGCCGGCTACATCCCGTATCCGCAGGAGGTGAGTTGCACTGGGGGGCCCTAGGGGCACCGGGGGGCACTGAGGGGCTCCGGAGGACACCGGACTGGTCTGTCAGACCAGGCGCTCCAGCGGTCACTGCCTCGCGCCGGGCTTGAACAAAAGGGGAACCGCGGCGGTTGGAGGCTCTGGGGACAGGGCGGGTGGTGCCCGGCGTGGGCGGGGTGAAAAACGTCGGATCCGGCATCGCTCCTGCCGCTCCCCGGGCCCGAGAGCTCCGGCCGGAGATACCCCGGGAGGGGCGCGTGGGGAGAGCAGGAGCGGCAATGGCTCGGGAGACAGGGAACAGCGCCTCGGAGGACAGGGCACTGCAGCTCAGGGGACAGGGCACAGAACGCCGGGGGACAGGGCACAGTGCTCTGGGGGACAGGGAATCGCACCTTGCACTGCACATGAGTCTGCTTTGAGTCAAGGTGTTACCTGCTTCCTCAATGTGTTCCAGGAAACCCCGCTGAGGAACAGCCCCAGCCCTCCCAACAGCACTGGAGGCACAATTGACAGTGATAGCTGGGATCCCCGCTTCAATGATACCCCTTCTTCTGTCTCCCTGCCCGCCAAGAACAGAAAGAACTTTAGTCAGCTTAAGCGAGCGAAACCGTACGGTTCCCTGTTCCAGCGGGCAAAGGCCGGCAACTTCCTGCCAGAGCGAAAGCAAATCGATAAGATCAGGAAGAAGAAAAAGCTGAAAAGGAGGGAAACAGAGGTATCTGCAGAGGAGGACTATGAGGAGAAGCTGCTGGATCTGGAGGCAGAGGACTCTTATGCAGAGACGCCGATGAGCCCCTCGTCAGAGGGCGACCCTCAGTCTGTGACCGAGCACTGCTCGGTGTGGGACTCTGACACCCCGTCCAGCGTCTCCTACCCTGCCGTGACGGCCGAGCAGACGGTGGAGATCCAGAGCGTGGGCAAACGAACGGTCATTCGGCAGGGCAAGCAGGTGGTCTTTCGGGATGAGGACGGCACTGGTGATGATGAGGACATCATGGTGGATTCAGGTAGGTGGCCTGGTTGTCCGGGAGGATTAAGCCAGGTGGAAGTAGGGGTGCCATTGCCAATCTCTTTGGTACTTGCAGCATGAGCATAATGCCGAGCAGCACTGCCTGGGCAGAACTCAGGAACAGTTGGGTTTTCGGGGGTGTGTGGGGGACTGGGTTGGCTCCTTTTGCAATAAACTGAGTGAAAAGCTGCGACTTTATAGAAGCAGCCGGTTCTCCTCTCCTGGATTACGGCCTCCCGTGTACTGCTGAGAGTCTCTTCCCGTGCAAGAGAGACCTGCAAAAAGCGGCAGAGTGCCTGTCTTTGAAACCCAGGTAGTTAATTTAGCATGAAAGGAGAGAAAATTCCTGGTGCAAGTGAGAGGCATCAGCTGCTAAAAACACGTCTCTGACATTTGTCATTACAGATGACGACTCATGGGACCTGGTCACTTGCTTCTGCATGAAGCCTTTCGCCGGGCGGCCGATGATCGAGTGTAACGAGTGCCACACCTGGATCCACCTCTCCTGCGCCAAAATCCGCAAGTCGAACGTCCCAGAGATCTACATCTGCCAGAAGTGCCGGGACTCCAAGTTTGACATTCGCCGTTCGAACCGCTCCCGGACGGGCTCGCGCAGGCGCTTTCTGGACTAGGGGGGAGGCGCGTGCTGGTGCGCTGCGTGGGCGGGCGAGCCGTGGGTGCTGGCCGGGAGGCCGGGGAGGGCTCCCCCGAACTGCTGCTGCTCAGGCGGGAGGGCTGCCCAGCCGGCCTGCGGCGCCGAAACGAGGAATCGCCGAGCCGCGGGCAGCCGGGGCTGGGAGAGGCCGACTGGGCAGAACCGCGGCGAGATACCAACTGTCTCGAGGGACAGACGAAGCTCTCTGAGCTCAGTGGAGTTTCTTCTGGTTGCGATGACTGGGTGATGTACAATACTTTTGCCACGTAGGTTTTCTCATCCCGTTGGGAAATTGCAAATCTTCTCTGTGCTAGGAAACTCCTCCTCCTCCCAAAGAGGGAGGGGAGGAGGAGGAGGGAGTCTGTGTGAAGAGTCTGAAAAGTAAATGGCCCTGTGTTTTAAATTCAATGTGATATTATACCTGCCCATTTGTCCATATAGTTCAATCTTAGATATCCTCAGGCTCCGTAGGAGTCAGTGTCAGTGCTACTGGCCTCTATGTGATCCACTGCTGCTTCCACGGGCTTGAGCATAGGGGAGTTCTGTCATTTGACTTCATCCAAATGCAGACGGGACTCAGGGCTCCCTCCTGTGCCAAGGGACAGCGCCCTGGCAGGAAAGAGCAGCCCTTTTCCTGGACAGGCAGCGTGGGGGATCAGCGGCATCGGATTCCTTCCTAGAAGGTCTCCTCTTACAGTGATTTTTTGTGATTTATTTGCATGATTGGCTCAAATGTGTTTATGGGGGGAAGCTTCTCCGTTTCCTGTCACTTCATTAACCTCTACGATGCTGTTCTAAGAAGACGATGACTCTCCCTTTTCTCAGCCCAGAATTCAAAGATGGACTGTAAAAGGGGCCAAAGTAAATGTAGAACCTGGCAGGTCTGGTTTGGGATTTGATCATGTCCATCCGAGTATGACAGCTGAGTTGATTTTTGTTTTCGCTGTTTTGTTTTTTGAGATTGGACTATAACCAAAAAGCCAGAATCTTTACCCTACTGGTAGCAGTGACACAGATCAAAGTGAACACTGGCAATGCAGCTATACAGGATGAAGTGCAATGAGGATCCATCTGGTGTGGAGTGGACAGGAGAGTGCTGAGGCCCTGGCCAGCACTGCAGACGGGTCCTCCTGGGGCCTCAGCCCAAGGGAAATCCCTTCAGTACCAGGATCAGAAGTCACAGCGCATACACAAGACCAGGGAGACGCTGGCATTGTTCCTCAATGACCAGGGAGATCCACAGGGATCACACAAATTGGGTTGATGTTTTGAGGTATTTCTCTGAAGTGATGCCTGAGGAACAGTGTGTGCTCTGTCCAGTAAGACTGTGAGGCTCAGGGAAGCACTGGCTGGTACAGCGGCTGCAGCCAGAGCAGCTGTGCCAGCAGGAACATTCCCCGTGAGTTCTGCGGTCACTCAGCGTTGGAGCACTGCCTTGTCCGAGGACTGGCTCACTGGGAGATGCGTCCTGGTGATGGATGAGGGTCTCGCCAGGACACAGGGTCAGGTGTCCTCCTTCAGACATCGGCCTCAGGGCTGCCAGAGCTTCAGGCAGCCCAATACCGTGGGACATGGGGGCACCCGGGACAGGGCGACAGAACGGTGTGACGTGCAACTGTTCTGTCCTGCTTCTCAATCCTGTTCCACCAAGCTGCAACAGCTGACTCTGGGTTCAGAAAACCATTTCCAGCTTCTGTGAAATCTCACAACCATGACTGTGCTGTGCTGCCTTCAGAACCCATGTGGAACCACCAAGGAGTTTGCCAAAGACTCGCCCCTGATGGCTGCCTGACTGTCCTTTGCAGCCAGAAAAATAACCAAAGTTCTCCAGTGCTGCCATTTCACCACAAAGGCTTTGGAAGATCCCAGCCACAACTGCACAAGGGTTGGGCCTGCTCTGAAATTGGTATCTCTGTTTACAGCGTGTCTGCAGTTCAACTGGACCTCTGTGGAGTGTGTTCCTGAAGCTTTTATGGGAGAAATGGTGCACTGCCAAGTGAACTGGCTCTTTTTCACAGAGGTTCAACACTAATCAATGTGACTGACTCTTGTTCTGTTCCCTTTTCAGATTTATCCCAGTGGATGGTGTCCAGCACGTTACAGTATCAGCAGAGAGAAATAAAAAAGTAACATCTCCATTCTTTTAGTTCATCACTTTCAGCCATGTATAATTATAGTTTAATTCAGAACTTTATTTTTTCATTAAAACTTTTAATGAACCATGTTTTTTCTTAAATGTGAGACAAATGAACAGTGAGTTTGTTTTATTCCAAACTCGGGAGTCTGCTGTTATGATTTACTGGTGTGTGAGCTGTTGTGCCAGGCAGCAGAAGGATGTGACACTTTGAGTGCTCTTCCCTAAACAATACACACAGTCAGACAGGGATAGGAAGTGCTGGCCAGTATCCCCACCTTCCTCTGGAGCAGCTGTTCCTTGCCACCCTCTCCTGAGAGTACAGGGCATGGTGATGGAACTGGGCTGGCTGGGAGAAGGGGGGACAGGCAGCAGGAGGCAGCCAGGACCCTGTGCTGGGCTTGTGCCAGGGACCTGCTGAAGGGTGCAATGACTGAGCTGGGGGAGAGGGCTCGGGCCAGGCTGCCGGTGGTGTTGGAGCACACAGTCCTGGCACCAGGTCCCTGCAGCCTCAGAAACAGCCCTGGGGCTGCACTGCACCTCCTCGCAAGGACTGGCTGCTCGGCCAGACCCAAACCAAGCCCCTGTGAACCCTCTGGGAGCTGTGCTGCAGGAGAGCTCCTCCCTCCCCACTGCTGGGTAGCACCGAGGACCTCAAACCATCCAAGGGCTGCTGGAGCCTTGGTGCCACCTGTGTGTGCCATGACCCTGCAGGCACTGCTGCTCAGCAAAAGCCGCAGCCTGAACACCATGGCAAACTGAAAAGGTGGCTCAACCTTTCAGAAATGGCACTAGGTCATGCTGGAAGCTAAGTTCTTCTTGCTTATAGCTTCTATTTTATTTCTGTTGGTAATTTTGAATTATACAGAGTGATAAAGAGAAGTCCCAGGAGAGCTGTGACTGTAAAATGGCAGCTGCTCACAGCAAGAATATGGTGGTGCAGGCTGGGGTTCTGCAGTGGGGCTGTTCTTACAGTCTTGGCAAAACTTGGCACCGACAGAAAACAAGGAGGAAAGAGAAGGTGGGCTGTAGAGACTGACCCAGCACCTGACTCTCAGGAATGCTCTCCTGGGAGTGTTGTGCCACGTCCTAGTCCCTACAGGTTGGTTCCCCACTCCTGACCATACACCTCACATAGTGCCAAGACATCAAAAAGGAACTTCTAGGGGAGATTTCTGCCCAGTCCCACCCAGCAGTGACCAGCAGAGGTCAATGAGCTAGATGGGATGGAGGGTGCCATTTACAAAACCTGGAACCCTTGCTTTCCAGGGGTTTATATTCAGGAGCTTCCTACAGATGCAAAGGGAATGGGAGCTGCTTTTCAGCTGAATATAATTTATTGCACATTTTACATTTAATTTCAGATAACAGAACACTGGCTGTAAGTGAAATAAAGCCCTGACCAGGAGCTGGTCACAACTGAAGAGTTTTGATTTTAATAGAAGTGAACATCCCTTCACAGTATGAACTTGGTTTCTAGAGGGAGGAGCATCTCTTTCAGACTGGCTCAAGTAAGTCTGCTTTTGGAAATCTCATTCTCCTGGTGCAGTGACCTGAGCACAGAACCAAAGCTGCCCAGAAGAGGGGCCAGGTCCATGTCAGGAAAGGAGTTATGGCAAGAGATGTCAAGAGCAACTCTGCACTGGCAAGACACAGGTGTTTTCCCCTCTGCTCTCACCCACGAGCAGTGACGGCTGGTCTGGACTTACCCAGAGCAAAACTATGACCAAGGATCAGCCACCATGATTCCTTCTCTCTATAAAAGCCTTGGTGGTGCTGATGTACCCAGTGTGTAGCAGATTCTACAAGGTGCTGTTTCCAGCTGCTGTGTCACCAGTCCAGGACTGCCCTTCCACTGGAAATCCCTGGCTGGGCTTCTAGGCAAGTTAAAGCCAATGGATTTATGCCGTAACTGCTGCTCTTCAGAAAGGGCAGATGAATGCTACGTTTTCAGCTCTGTATTCATTTGGCCTCTCTCCTCACTTTGGTATGGTTTACTTGTATGAACTACATTTCTTTTTTACTAGAAATAAATTAGATGTGAAGAGACGGTTGCAGCATCAGAATCAAATGAAATGAATTGCTGTCCTTCTCCCTCACTCGCTTTCCTCTTTTCTTGAAAACCTTGACAATACGTGGTTGTGGGTGGCTGAAGAATTAATGAGACTATGATACCCTGTGTCCTTGTCTGGAATAGCAGTGTTGGAAATGAGCAGCTGGATAGATTGGTGCTGAAGAGGTCCACATTACTACAGAAGGCAAAGAACTTCATTTGTACTTAAGCACATACTTTTGTTAACAAGTGCATTTCAAACACAGATTTGAGATGGAAACAATCACTGACCTCTCTCCAACAAAAGGATTTGCACAGGAGACTTCCAGGAGGTGGCCAGAGAACTGAAATTCCCCTCAGGAGCAGGAAAAGGTGTGTAACCTACCCCAGGAAGTATGTGGAGAAGTGAGAACAACAGGTCTTCATCCCTGCCGAGCGCCAGGAGAGAGGTGTGGGCGCAGGAAGGGGCCACGGCCAGCCGGGAGCGGGACGCCCACTCAGCCCCTGGGCAGAAAGCACTGTGCACTCAGAGTCACGCTGCTTTATTGGGTACCGAGCCACAACGCAGATATTGCCTGGGAGCCGCCTGGAGCAGCAGGGTCTGTCCTTTTGTCCCTAACAGAACCGCCAGGACACCGCCTGCTGTACAGACAGCAAAAATAAAAGTGTCTCTGTTCAAACCACAGCGTCCGGGGGAGGTTTTGCAGTTTCCGTTGACCCAGGTACCGTGGACAGATGCGCGTTCCCTGGATTAGCCATCGGCATCGATCCTGTGAGCTGTCAGGGAGAACAAGGAATGGACACATGCTGGAACCCACCATTGTACCAAGGACAGGCAGGAACATTTCTGGCTGCTAATTAAACACAACTCATACACGCCTCCAGTGCACTTCTGGAAGCTCTGTCAGTTGGATGTGCTGCTCACACTGGGCAGGGAGCTGGTCTAAGGCAAACAGAGGTCTGTGCCCTTGAGCCAACCCCCCAGACCCACAGGGGTGCCAGTAAAACTTGTCACGAGCAGACACTGACCATTCACATAGCTATTCTGGCAGGGAAAATGTTTTGGCAGGTAAGATAAATGGGGACAAGGAAGAAACCTGGCTCAGGCCTCCAATGTGCCTCCATACATTCAATTCAGTTCCCAAAGGGCCACCCAGTGCTGTGAACTGCGTGGAGGGACACTAGAACCTGCGGGAGGCCTCTGCTTCCAACCCCATTTAAAGGTTAGCTGGTACAAACAACGGCAGTGCTGCTGCTGAGCTCTTTTGGGCCTTACTCCAGAGCCACGTCATGGTCAGTCCATTCCAGTTTTGAGCCCCAGAACTCCAGTTCTGTGCACTTCATCACAGAGCTGAAGTAATTCGTTACTGGTTCCCCAAGGAAGATGTTGGGCAGTCCGTGCTACTTACATTGCTTTGGTATCCTAAGGGCCTCGTTGTCAGCTGACATCACTTGGTGCAGAACTCCTCGGAACTGATAAAGCACTTTCAAACTCTTCTCCTCACCCACACAGGGGTCGTAGAAGCCTGGCAGCCCAGCCTTGAACCAGAGAAGGACAGAGCCATTAAGGAATGGACTTTCACAGCTCTTCAGCTAGCCAAAACCATTTATTAGTGCCAGGACTAGGTGTCATTAAAAAAAGTTTTGTTGCCAGCAAGGTGAGACACTGGGGAATCACCTCCACAAGTTTTCAATGCATGAAAGTAAACCAGGGGGTTGGGAAGTTTCTGGTATACAGCCCCAAGGTCTGTAACACCCACTGTCCCACACTGCGCACACGGGCACTGGAAATGCCCAGGGAAACAGAAGTTCCAGGAAGTCCATAATACTTGGTATGTAAATGGCTTCTGTGAATTGATCCAGAGTCACTGGAGAGATCCCCTGGCAGGACAGCATATGGTTCAACTGAAATTGTGGGCCACACATTTGAGTCCCTGAGTCTGGGCTTTGACAGAACAGCTACGTACCTTAGAGGCCTCTGTAAGGATGAGTTTAGAATCCTTCACCAAGCACTGCAGAGGCACAGTCACATCTATTACCTTCACCTTCTCATTCTTCCTGCTGTTGTCGTTAACAAACTTCCCGTACCAGGCGTTCACTACAATCAGACCTGCATTTCCCAGGAAATCACAGCTGTGATGAAAGGCTTCCCATCACAGCTGGGCAGACACTGACAAAAAGACCATCCCAGCATTTTCTATTGCTTTCAGTAAGATTTCACTCTCCTGGCCTGGACCCACACTGCCCAACAAAGAACATTTTCTACTTGGATGTTTGTTAGCAACCTTCAGCACTAGAATGGAGTGACAGGACTTCAGTGCCACACTGATGTGACAGCCTGAGTGGATATCAGTTCACTTTGGAACATTCTGTGGAAAATTGCTAGTAACCATCTGAGATCAGACTGCCACTATGATCCAGGAGCAAACTATGTAAAGGAAAAATCAGTGGAAGATAAACTTCAGACCAACTTTTTATTTATACACATGCCTCTCTCTGGTGGAGAGGTGAATGCAGACTGTTGTCTTCAGTCTGTTGATCCACCTCACAGCATGTCCCAAGATAATATTCCATGATCCCTCCTAAGCTCAGGCACCTGGAGCTGAATCATAACGGGACTCCTCCACTATGTGTACAGCAGCAACTATGCTGCACTTCATCAGGAGTGGGAATGAGGAAACTACACCTTTATATTGTCTTCTATTCTCTCGAAACTTATAGAACAAGTAAATGATATCATAATCTTTACCCATTCTGGCTTCCTCTGCTTCAATTATCCTTCGGACAGACTCCTGCATTAACCGGACCTGTCACAACACAAGTGGCAGAGCAGAAATCACACAAGGCCAGACACTGTGGCCAAAAGAGAATGGTCCAGAGTGAAAAGAGCTTCCTTTCACTAAGGGAAATGAGTTACAAGACAGACTCACTGCAGCTTCAGCCTCCTGCTTCTTCTGTAGGATGTCGCTGGCTGTGGTCTCCCGCTGCTTCTCCAGTTCTCTGGCAGAAGGAAGGTAACGTCACATCAGGAATACACGGCAGATGGGATTCAGCCAGAAACTGGCAGTGTCTGCTTACCCACCCCAATCACAACTGACCCACAACCTCACACCAGTGAACCCAACTGAGACCTCCTTGCTCAGAAGGTGCAAGCTCACCTCTCCTTCTGTGCCCTGAGGTAGGGTTTGATGACCAGCCTGTGCATGGCGAAGTAGATGACGAGAGGTCCCACGGTGGCATAAAATACAGCGCTGGGAAGCAGCTGATCTGTTAGGTGGACAGGGAAGAAGTAGGTCTGGCTGGCCCTATTCAGCCTGCAACAAAGAAGAGCAGAGGGACAATAAGAGGAAAAGCAGAGCTGGATGTGCCTGATGAAGAACACTTAGCAGCAGCGCGTGCTGCAGAACCGAGGGGAGATGAATGGTGAGCTCAAAAAGGTGAAAGTCCAGTAAGCTGAAAAAGCCAACGGTAGGAAAGGCAGCTGACACCAGCCAGACTTTGATGTAGCAGCTCGTGATAGTACCTGACCATTTCAAAGTGCTTTTTTTAATCTTAGGAGAATTTACTTGGTCATTAATTTCACCAGAAAAAGCGATGGACATCCTCATCAAAGAAAAGAAAATGCTTCTAGATAAGCCTTGTGTTCACAGCACTGGCATGGGCCTTCAGGGAAGGTGCACATGAATAACTTTCTGATGCTTGTAACAATATTTATTTTAGAAAACACGAGTTTCCTTGGGCTTGAGTTCTTCAGGCCCTTCAGCAGTTTTGCATCCTGCCTGCCACTTGCCCCAATTCAAAGTGCACCACAGCAGAGGGACCCTTAATGAGCTCTGTCCCTCTGTGAACCGCACCTTGTTAATGGTACAATCACCTGCATTAGGTAATGGTAACTCCCTAATTCAAGCATACACTTGTGCATAGTATTATACAAATGGAATCCAGCTCTACTAATATTTTCAGAAATCTTCCATTCATGTACCAGAATGCTTCAAATCTCACTTTAAGCTGCATTTCAGAATAGTTTGATGCAGACACACACAGAGGTGGCTCAGGCTGTGAATAACACCAGTGGAAGGCTCCCACTGCTTATGATGGGCACCACTTGCATTAGAGATGGGGGCAGCTGCACCCTCTCCCAGTGATGCATCAATACACCTGTATTGCCTTGGGACTGGGACCTTCCCACCTGAATACTGGAAATAGAATCGTGGAGGTTATGGTCAGCCTCTGCAATACAGAATTGTAATCTTGTACTGACTTGATTTTCAAGGACACTCCTTGAGGAACACCAACGCTGACAGTGGCTCCTAAAACACTGTGTCTGGAAATCTTCCTCTCTGCTCCATACTCCAC
The DNA here is from genome assembly GCA_013400975.1 of Atrichornis clamosus. Classification (NCBI taxonomy): domain Eukaryota; kingdom Metazoa; phylum Chordata; class Aves; order Passeriformes; family Menuridae; genus Atrichornis; species Atrichornis clamosus. The sequence continues at coordinate 14,733 of WBMZ01021639.1, read as the reverse complement.
TATGGTCCCAAAGAAACCTGCCCTGGAATGACAGCACCAAGAACTGGTAAGACAGGGAAGACACTTGAATTTCTCTTTACTGAATCCTGTAATTCCCAAACAAGTAAAGCATGGAAATACAGCTGTTTGCAGCAGATGTTGGCCTCTGGAAGATTCACTGTATATGTCCAAGGTGAAATTAGCCCTTCCAGCTTGCCAAGTAGTAAACAGCCTACAAGAACTTCTGGATTTCTTACTGGGGATGATATACAGGTATCACACACAAGTATTTTAAGTTCCACTTAGCTGCAGAGACACACAGGGCCAAGCCTCCAGGACATTCACTTCAGCCTTTACCAAATTTAAAGAACGAAACATAGATTCTAAAAGGCCATAGAAGCATTTGGTTTGTGTGGAACCTGGAGGCCTAAAGCAGCAGGAAAGGACAGAATCCTCAGGCTGTGAGCAATGTGAATTTCCTCTCGAGCACTTACTTGAGAGAACCTTTCACTCGTGTTTGATCCTCATCCTGAAACTTATGCTGATAACTGACCATCATGAAAGAATGTGGGATTCCCAGCTGAAACACAACAGACACAAATGAATGAAAATGTACCCTTGGCCACTGCTGAACTTTCCCCCTGATTTCCTTTCTTATCCTTGAAGTGGCACACCTACAACCTCTGCTGTCTGTGTCTGCTGCTGTGACCCTCCTCTAAGCTGACCCACGCTAGCTATGACAATGCCCAGTGCTGCGCTCTGCCAAACAGCTGGTTACCTACATCAGATGTAACATGGGATATGCCAGCTGCTCCCTTAACCTCTAGTCCCAAGCCAAAACACTGCTGAGAGAGCAAGGTGAGGCCCCTCTCTCCCACGGGGCGGGATCACTGTCCCTGCAGCAGCAGGGCTCTCACCTGCAGTGCCACAGTGAAGTGGCTGGTCTTGGTGTCCCGGACAATACTGGTGTTCATGGCTGACTGGATGCCCCACCGCCACTGCAAGTAGCCCATGGTGTTCTTGTCCAGGTTGCGGGCCAGCACCGTGGTGAGGCCGGGGCGGACCCCACGGGATGAGAACTGCAGGGCACAGTTTGTGGTGATGAAACTAGAGAAATGAGGAAAGACTCATCAGTGAAAAAACACAGGCTCCCAGGTGGCCTCAAATTCCTTCTTGCCCAGGAACTTTGCTGAATGCCCAGAGACCATCCTGCAAACAGTATAATGCCTGAAACTTTCAGGGGAAAGTCAAAACTAATTGAGACTGCCCTGACCACAGCAGTGCCCAGCAGAGCAGGCTGTGTCCAGGTTTATGTCTGTGCACGATGCTGCTGCCCAGGCAGCAGCTGCACCCAGACTTCCCCTTCCTGCCCTGCACAGGTAATGTCCTGGTCTCTGCAGCACAGCGCACTGGGCTGCTGGCAGAGCAGCCCTGCTATTTAATAACCCTCAAGCATCAGCTCTAAAAACTAGCACTAAAGCACTCTCTGGTGAACAAGAATCATGTACAAGCTCTGAGAAATGGTATATTTACTAAATTTGAAAGTATAAAGAGAGGGAGCCTACACTGGCTCCTAGGATACTCTGACATGTGGGTCCAATCACAGCCCTTACCTTCTATTCTCCTTTGCAACCTGAGACCTCTATTTATTTGTGAACAGCACTATTGGCAAAATTGGCATTATTTCCCTAAAATATGACACATCATCTCCTGTTTTGCTTTCATAAACTCCCTCTTACACGTGGAAGCCTCTGAAGAGTTTCCCATTTTCTGTTTTGCTCCCAGAGGAAATGTCTGTTGCTCTGGTTGAAGATCCTGCCTCAAATATAATGAATCATGAGAAGATCAAGTACAAATCTAAGGGTATGGAGCACAGATCTTCCTTAAACTGGAAATAGGAAAAAGGAGGGCACCAACACCCAGAAAGAATACAAGCATTTTGACAATACAAGTATGATCTTAAGTCTAAAGCGAAAATACCTTATTTTGTAGGATGGAAAACAAATCCAGAATTAACATGGAAGAGAATTCAAATAATTTAGTTCCTTAGTGTGGAATATAAACCATGAGACCATTTCTCTAATATTTACCATCTCGGTGTAAGATTACGAAATATCTTCAGTCCAAAGAGAGGCCCGTGAAGGTCTCCTGCTCCAAACTCCAACTGTTGGAATGCACAGTGCCAGAGTGTTAGAAGAAAACATCCTTTACAGCAGTGACAAAGTATGTCACAAGCGTCATTTTCATCACAGATGTTTCACACATCTGAGTAACATTCACCACCTTTTTCAGCATCCTCCCTTTTCTGCAGCTTTGCATTCAGAAGAAAAGCTGTCGTGCTGAGTCGGGACTCACGGATAAAACAAAACCAGTCTCGTAAAGCTCCAGGTGACTGCCACTGGCACCTGTTTTGGTGACTCCAGGGAATGTGAAGAAAACATGGCCCCCACAAAATCCTGATGCAAATCAAAAGCCTCCAGTCTATGAATCTCAAACGAGAGGAAAACTCCCATTCTCCCAAGCTGAGGAAACAGGCCAGCAAGAGCTAGTGTGCAAGAAAGAAGGAAGGCACAGGCAGCTGCCAGCTACACCAGTGATGCCATGAGCATCTTGAACACAGCCCAGCTTGCAGGTGCAACACAGGACTGTTCCAGCTGCTCAGACCGTATCTGCTGAGGAGTCAAACTATTTCCCCCATAACTTCTTCCCTTGTGAGCAAAGCAGCTTTGAAAGCAAAGGTAAACTATCACACTGTCTTAAGGTGCCTGCTCACAACACTGGAAGGCATCTCAGAGCCTTCAGAAAGAGGAATTACAAAGACTAAAGACACCATTTAACAATTCTATCTGCACAAGTGAAGTCCAAATTGCATGGTCAAATGGAGAGGGGGAAAAAAGAAAGAAAAAACAAGGCTTGGTCTTTCCTCTTTCTCAAATTCCTTTAACAGTTCATTTTTCTACATTTTATAGAATGTCAAAAACGAGAGACGAACCCCACAAAAAATAGAACACTGGGTAATATATTGAATATAAAACTGCGTAATGGGTGTCCTCTTACCTCTCCCCATCCCTTGGCAGATGTTACTCGTCTCAGAGCAAGATTAATTGATCCCCCTCCATTCCCATTCTGGGTGGAAAGGTTACCAGACAGTATTGCTGTGTCCGTGGCAGTCAGGGGTGCCTGAAAAATTAATATATTGTTACCAGTAACTCTGATCCAGTTCACACACTTAGCTCATGTTCTGCAAGGACATCATGACCAGTGTAGAGTGTAAATGGTTTTGTAGCCAAACATCAAGCATGGCAAAAAGTAACATAATTCTTACAGTACCAGACATTTGTGACACTTGTAATGTGCCACCTTGAAGTTCTGACCCTGAGCTGTAAACCCTGCTCATCTCACTAGCAGACTAAATTTCTATAACTCTCTGGAAGAGGAAACGCTTCCCATCCTTCTCCTTATGCACACCCTCAAAACTGGGTGCCAGTCGTTTTCATCCACTGAACACACCACATCCAGTGAGAACTGGGTACTGAGCATCCCCCCTGGCAGGAGGGCAGGACCACTGCAGCCCACAAACCAGTCGCCAGAAGGCTGCAGAGCCAACCCACCACCCTGCTGGCCTGAGCTGCCTCTTCCCACCCACGCTGGCCACTGTGGCATCCCCCTAATCCCAGTGAGAAGCCCCGAGCAGTGTGTTGTGTGTGCTGTGGTGTCTCACTTGCTCAGGCCCCGCGTCTGCCCTCCTCACCTCGATGGACTGGGATATGTGCATTTTGTTTATCTCAATCTGGGGAAAGCTGCTCCCAGGCACATCTTCATATTCCTCGTCGTAACGATCAAACAGGTCAGTGGCATCTATTCCCACACTAATTGTTCCCTGAGGGGTGACAAGTGAAACAAGCACTTAGATTAGCCAACATCCAGTACACAGGACAAGTGGCTAAATCATCTCAGTACATGATTACATTTTTCTGCAGTTTTCCCTTGTTCTACAATTACTTTTTCCACTCTAAAATGCATTTCCTAACACTCATGACAAAAGTGAATGACTAAAATATCCCAAAACAGCGATATAAATCATCTAACAGACTGGAGAAAAAAGGAAGGTTTTCAGCACAAACTCAACTTGCAATCCCGGGAGGTAATTCTTCTATTTTGACACCTTACAGAGGCAGGTAGAACACCTTTGCATAGCGGGGTTTTTTCTTTCCCCACAATTGACTCAGCTCTGTCAGTATTTGCAAGTTGAAATAATACATTCCAGAAATTGATTTTCTTCAATGGAACTTGGTTGGAAAACCTCTACAGGCTTCTTTTTACAAGTTACCTAAACCTACCTAGTACTGAGCTGTATCATTTACTTGTAATTGACCTTGTTAGTCACATATTTTGACTTCTTTTTCTAGTTTACATTTTGTGATCAGAAGAAAAGCTTGACTAAGACATACTTTTAGCATGTGATAAATATTTCCCTTCTCAGAGAAAAACTTATTCCTACAAAAAACTAGGCCACAGCTCAATAGTCTGGCTACCTGCTGCTGTGCTCCCTCAGACTAACTGCAGGAGTGGGTTTCTTTGAAAAGAGCACAATTAGATCCTTGTCTGGGTCATATACCTTCAAGAAGCTTTGGAAACCTTCCCTATGGACGCATTCGACAGCATCCCAGCTTCTATAAAAAATACCAATGGCAATATAAAAACCCCCCTCTGTGAGCAAGCACAGGCTGAACCCTGAGCAGTTTGTATATGGAAACTCAATACCGGGGTAGGTACAAACCCCACCCCACACCGAGGCCAAGCATGGAGGGAATAAATCCTTATTTCACTCTGAGGGAACATTTTTCCTTGATTGCTCCACTCCAATCAGATGCTGGACCATAAATAAAGGAAGAATTGCAGAGTCTGACAGGACTCAAACTGTCTATCTGCTTGGGCTCCTAGCTATTTGCTGTGGAGATTCCCGACCTCTTCTCGGTGTTTATTTTCTGATTACTTTCGAAGCAAAAATTGGATAAATATTTTACCACTGAAAAGTGTGGTTATTTCCAGGAGAACCGTGGAGCAGGGGCTGTGCCCCAACTGTTTACTAACCACCCTTGGCAGCGGGTGAATTACACTCATTGTTCTGTGTGGTGGCACCAGCGACTAGCTCCTGCCCTTTCTGCACTTTCAAGAACTATCTGCAAAGTCACCTTCAAGGGACTCCAGACCCTACAGCTTCTCCAGTTTCAGCCCTCTCCTATGCCATGCTGTTCCTTGAAATGAGGCCAAAGAAGGGGGAAGCAATGGAAAACCTCTAACTGCCCTGGAAGGGCGCAGCCCTGTGCCAGCCAACACCCACTGGAGACCATCCTGCTATACTTGGCTTACTGGTGCCATTATGTAGCACCCTTTGGAGAGATGAACCAAGACCAACAGGCATTCCTGAAATTCATTGCATCTTCTTTCTCTAAAACATACTCAAAATCTTAGAATTCCTTTTTCACACGTATGAATTGTACAGGAAGTATCTTCCCAAGGGAAAAAGGAAAACACCTGAACCTATCCATGAAAATCCACAAGATCCATTCAGAGGAAAGGAGCATCCCCCTGTTTCCTCCGTGGCTCCCCAGCAGACCTCCTCCTCCTCTGCCTTTTCCTCAGGTGAGTGGTGGACCCTGGGCAGACCCTCCACCTCCCGCCAAGCAGGTGAAGTCACCCTCAGAGGTCTGTGGATCCTGGCAAGAAAACTGGTTCAGGCGCAAGCACAGGAAAGGCAGCAGATGGTAAAGTTAAAAATATTCCCAGAGAACGAGAGCACCCCTATGCCACCGGATAATGGAGGGGACTGCTGCTGCTCCCAGCTCCCATCAGCCACCTGCTCCGACCACGGGAAGTGAGGAGCCCTCCCCGAAGGAAGAGCAGCAGGAGAGAGCTGCAAGGCCTGGCAGAGTCAGCGCCGCCCGCACGGCGCTGCACAGCGCAGCAGCTCGGCGGGGCAGGAAGCAGGAGTGGCACTATGGAACCATCGGAGCTGGGATCAGCTTTGAAAATCACCTTTATCTGCCACCCTGAGAATCGGAAACAGACTTCACTGATGGAATTCACAGATGTACTGGAGAAAAGTGTACTTCCTCCTTACCTTTTTCCTTAGGGATTTACCAGGAAGGTGACACCTGGAAGCTGTGCCCAGCTATGCCTTGAGGGACCTGCATTCCTTAGATATTCACATCCCACAGCAGGAAAATAACGGGATTTAATTTCTCCTAACAGGAAGTGGTTCTTCTTAAATCTAGTAATGAACTTTTCAACCCTTCTGCACATCTTTGAAAGCAAAAACAAAGCTCTAAAAGCAAATAGGAGACTCAATTCCAACCCTCCAAATTGCCTACATCTGGTTATTGCTCAACATTTCTGGTTAAAATGCTTTATTTTTGTGGAACTGTTTTATAGAACCGACAAAATGTTGGAAATTTTAAAATAACTTGCGCTCGTGTATGAAATGATCACAGCTGCGCTCCCCAATTCCACGGGAACACTGCCTGGAGAGACATTTCCATCGGCTGCCAGCCGGCAATTGCTGTAAACACCCAGATGGCTAATTTTATCCCAGGACACAGGCTGAGGCTCACAGTGCAGCTCGCAGCCACGGCGAGGCGCCCAGGGAAAATGTCACATTCCTGAAGCATGGACCAGCATGAGTGGTGGGAGATAACCATGCCCCTCTCTAATGCCACTCACCTCCAGCAGGGATAGTTTGCCTTGCCTGGCTTGTGGCACCCAGAAATCCCTTCCTGCCTGTAATAAAACTGTCAACAGATACTCACACAACACCTTGTGCTTGTTTACCCTTTCAGTATAAACCAGTTCTTAGTGTCTGTGCACTACTCACAGCCTGGGGATCTGTACAGTCCATTTGCTTTGCTAGGAGCAGTGCAGATCCAAAGGTGGTGCCAAGGTGAATGTCTCCAAATATTACAGGTCTCCTTAGATGGACGTTTTCCTTAGGACCCAGTCCTAAGCACCACTGCAAACTCACATCTCTCCACTCAGAAAACACTGTGATTTTACACTAATGTAAGAATTCATTCAGTGAATAGTAGATGCAGCTCTTGGATAATGTTAATCACCGCATGAGAACCAAGATTTTTGTGACTCAACAAGCTTTGAAGTTTCTGTCAGGGACAACCCTGACAAATCCCGGGTTTGCCTCACACACTCATCAAGCCAAGAGCCAGCAAAGTCACCATCAGTCTGAGCTATGGAGTACTCTGGCCAATCCCCACGTCCATCTCTCTCTGCCATCCCACTGGCATTCCTGAGCACCTCTGACCTTGGTTAGCTGTGAGGTGAGTCACTCGGGGTCAGAGTCTGCTGCTCAAACAATCGAGATGGGAACGCATCCGGGATGATTCTCACACAAAGAGCATCATCAAGCTTTCTGAAAACAGGCACTAACTCTGACAATGGCAGGACCCCAACCCTCCTCAGGCTGACTTTGGTCACTGTGCTGCTGCCCAGCTCGCTCAGGGCTGCCTCAAATTGTCACTGGTTTCAATCCATATTTGAACAGCTCCCTGCATTGTTGTGACACTGCAGCAGTGCCAAAGGGAAAACCTGTCAGGTAACTGCAGTGAGTTACATTTTATTTAGAAATAAAGAAAGAAGAAGTAATAAATATTTCAGTGTTAGGTTTGTTTTCTGAAAATAGCTGAAAAAGCTATTTTGTCTCAACATGTTTCAGTAAGAAGAACACTAAGTAGGGGATTGTTCAAAGAAAGAGCTGTTCTCCCTATATTATGCAGAGAAACTGCATATGCAAAAGAGAGAAAGTCATGCAGTAAGTGTAGATACCTGAGGGGCTCTTTCCTACAGGCCCTCACCTAGGCTCAGCACACCCTGCACCGTGGTGATAATTACAGATCCACTCCTGAGACCAGGATTAAGTCTTTGCTTACCTTTGGATTAGTTCGCTGCTGCAGTCTCCTCTCTTCCCTCTCTCTCTGCAGACGCTCAAATTCTTCCCTGATTTCAGCTGCAGTTCTCTTTCGCTCCACAACCTGCTCAAAAAGAAATGAAAACCAAATGATTACCAGACAGAGGCTGTTCAGGGCATTGCAGTGCTGGGGGGACGGAGGCCCACGGACCCAGGATGGACTGACATGCTGCCCTGGCTGCAGAAAGCCACTGCACCAATTCCAACAGTCAGAGTTTGGAAGGAAGCACCTGGACCAGATCAAAGAGCAGGCATGAGAGAAAACCCCATGCTTTGAGAGAAGGCACAATGCTTTTGTTATTTCCATTCCCTTGACAAAACCAGGGCAGAGAGCTTTCCAACCACAACTACAAGACACTGCAGCACAGCTGTTACCCTCAGCGATCCATTAACTGCTCTACCAGGTGTGGACACAAAAATGAAAATGACTGAAAGTCTCTGGCCTGAAGTAAACTGATTCAGTGAGAGTTGTGTGATTTTATGCTATGCTGGTTCACAGCTGCTTACCTGACATGGCTCAGGGAATGAGGGTTTTACACAGGCCCAGTTTTGGAATGGATAGAAAGAGTATTGGATTTAGACTTTCAAAATAAAATCAAGTCTGCCAAAAGCAGTTCAGAAATGTCTGTTACATGCTGCCACTGCTCCACATTTCTGGAAATTGAATCCAAACTTGACATTGGTGCTGACCTGACCCAATACCACAGGATTGTGCTGCAAGCAGCATAATGCAATCAACTAGAGCTGGCAGAGGCCAGCAAGGGACTCTTCAGCAGGACAATCATGAATGGACAAGTTCTCTTTCAAAGCCTGTAAAACCCAACCAAAATCAAACCAAACCAAAAACACACAACTCCCCCTCCCCTCTCAACCAACCCCAAAAAGCCCAGGAAGAAAAAGTAATTTCAAACTCAGAAGGTAGTTGATACTGAAGAAAACAAGTTTCGGATGAAAAAGATGGGACTAGATGGACAATAATGACACATTTGTCTCAGACAAAGATGTTGCCTGTCATGGTAATATTCTACCAGGGAACTCTGAATGTCAAGTTTATTGTTCTCTTGTCAAGTGCAAAACCAAAGGGTTCTTTGAAAATCCATCACGGTGTTTCAGCAGGGACAGAGAGAGACAGAAATAACTAACCAAGGATGCCTTCAAACCAACAGGCATTTATTACCAGCCAGGTATCAGTGCAGCTGATAGAACAACAATGGCAGATAAAGGTGGGCTTAGTCAAGGCCACTGGCCATAACGTGCTCAATTTCTCTCACCTCCCAGCCTTCCATCTCCAGTCCTCTCCTCCCATAAATGTCATAGATGGCTCTGGTCTGTGGATCACTAAGCACTGCAAATTAAAACCAAAAGAGAGGAGAGAACTCAGTTTTCGGTTTTCTCCTCAGATTTCAGACCAAGACACTCACGTTACTTGGAATTTAAGCACAGATCCTGGAAACATCTTGTTCTACAGTTGCACATTAACCCCTCTGATGCTTCCGCCTGCCATATTGAGAGGACACACTGACTTTTTCCCCAACAAATTCAATTTTTCTCTTACTTCTAAAACAAAGAGGAAAGAACACAAGAGACATGCAGCCTAAGTGACTGTGCAGGGGTGTTTCTAACACTGCTTTCTTTGACTGAAAGTGACATGAGCCCTCTAACAACCACGGGGGCTATGAGCAATTTGGCCAGAGCAGTCCCTGGGCCCTTCCTGAGCAGGAATGTCACCCACCTCTATCTGGCCTTCAAAGCTCTGTGGTGCTTCCTTTGATCTCCCTCACCATCCCTGTCCACTGATCCTTTCCTACCTAGTCCAAACACATGGGACATGCCAAGCACCAACAAAGCAAATTCCACAAGGCAGTTCATGCCGTGCCAGAAATCAACTATGGGGTTGTGTAGAATCTGAACCTCCCAAAACATCACCCAACGCAATGGACAACACAAAATACACCAGGAGATTTCAGAACAGTTACTTTAGAAAAAAGCTGGGCAAGAATTAGGAAGAATTTCTAAAAGGTAAGGCATATTTAAATGCATAAGCTCCGATAACACATCTTTCTGTAAAAAAAATTAACTAAAAAATCATCACTATTTTTCCCCCAAGTTTCCAAGACCAGCTTTATCATGTATTTCTTTTGGCTGTGGGGAAACTGATGCGTCCCCAGGGAGCTGGGGGAGTATAGTAAGGCAAAAAGAGGCTTATAGTGGTAATTGAGTTTTGGTCTGAACTAGTGGAATATTATTGGACTTGCTAAATGTCACAAGCAGACACTGCTTTTTATGAATTCTGGTAAAATGAATCTTTTGTTGTGTGATATTAAAAGATGGAGGAGGAGGAAGAGAAAATAGGCAGGAGGTGGAGTGGCTTATTTCCAAGATGTCAAAATTGTTGCTTGTAACATACTTGGCTCACATTTGGTACTAAACAAGCACCAATTTCCATGTTCATTGCAAGGCACAGCCAAGAGGAGCCACAAAATTCAAAGGGAAGCTGCTGCCTCTAATGTAAGGCCACTCACAACACTAAAATGAAATTATTGAAGCATCAGGAGTTTTTGTTCCCCACAAATCATCAAGGTCAGACCTTCCCTGCTCTTCAAGCAAAAGCTTCCACATGTACTAACACCTAACCTAGGGACAACAGGAAAGACTCTACCCATGCTCAAGTCCAACTGGAAGGAACAAATGCTTATCAGTCAAAAACAGGAGAGTGAAAATTATTAGCTCATATTTGATGTTGAATGGAGGAATATTTATTTATCATTTTGCTTCAGTTTCCCTTTAGGCTCCAGGACTGGGCACCCAGCTGGGTGCACCAGGTTTGTAACATGCATGACATGAATAATCTACCTGCACTCCAGGTATTTGTGCACTGGGATTTAAGTAATTTCAGTTTAATTCAGAGTATTTGAAAATGACTTTTTCTTGGCACAAGAAAAAACCTCTAACTGCTATAAATCAGTCGTCCTCATCTCAGCCTGAGCATATAAAAGAACTTGCTGGAAATGGAGACTGTAGCCAGGTGACAGTGAACAGAACCTGGGGATGCAGCAGTTCATCAGTACAATATGCCTCTCTGTTTGAAGCTTTTCAGTCTTTTTTCTGCTATGGAAGAGGCTTTCAGAAGTAAGGCAAGTGATGAGAAGATCATTTACAACATGTAGGAGGTAAGACAGAGACTCTACATCTCATTCCCTGCAGCATTTATATGGCATTTCTCCTTCGGCTTATGGGACGGAAGCAGGAAACAGCATCTCGGAGTATCAGCAGATTTAATTATTACTTCGTAATAATAAATAGCTTCAAAAAGCACGAAGTCACAGCTCTCCCAGGAACCCCCTGAAAGAAGCTTCTGCAAAGCTCAGCCTCCCCCTGACCTTCATACGCTTGGTGGACAAGGTTGAAGAGCCGCTCAGCCTGCGTTTTGAGCTCGGGGTCGCGGTGCTTGTCGGGGTGGTACAGCATGCACAGCCGGCGGTACGCGGCCTTCAGCTCCTCCTGCGAGGCCTGCGAAAAGCACCAAAAGTGAACTCAAGTACAGCCAATGCCATTTCCAAAAGGCCACTCTCAAATCAGCCCTGAAAGGGAAGTCCGTCAGCTGTTACATGACACTGCTTTGGCCCGAAATCAAGAATGGACTATTGCTTTATTACATAAGTTAATAAAATGTTCAATTATCACACTAGGATTGTCCACACTATCTGTAGTGCAACAAGTAACCTCAACAGGTCATCAGTGTATACCCAGGTATAAAAAATTATGTAAAAACCCCACCACCCAAGCAATCTGTGTTCAAACATTAGTTATATTAGGCAACTACTATCTGCTCCAAAGCAGAAGAACAAGAAACAGCAAAGTAGCCTCAGATAAAAATACATAAATCCAGAGATGTACAACAAATTCTACCCATACTTCAATCTTAATCCTCAAGGAGACACTGTAACTATCCAGAAGCACTGACTTTCCGCAGCTGTAAAGGTAAGAAATGTAAACCCACAGTTCTACACTCATCTCAGCACTCCCCTTGTGCTCCCCAGCACCCCATTCTACTCCCCAGCACCTCGCTCTGCTCCCCAGCAGTGTCTGTGTTGTGCTGTGAGGGAGAAAGGTGCATCATCTGCCCACAAAGCCACAGACAGATAGCCATGAGAACAGTGTGTCACCAAATGCATCAAGAACAAACCCGCCCTTATCCTTTACCACAACCACTCTGGGACCTCATACGGCACCTGGCCTCGTTCCAAAGACAGGGATGGCTCTTTCAGAATCAATGGAGTAAAACCCCTGCTCCTTCCATTATCATCTCCCAGCAATGTTACTTTTGGATTCTAGCGAGTCCTGGTAATCTCCCCTCTCTCACCTCAGCCTGCTACACCCCTTGCACTGCAGCTCCTGTCCAATCCTTGGAGACTGCTTAATGTCCACTTTTTAGAAGTGCACTTGCAAAAATCAACCAGAACTTCCCCCAGGCAGAGCTTGACAGAGCCCAACCATCCAGTTCCCAAACTGTCCAGGCAAGAACCTGTTCCCGAGCACAGGAGGGCACATTCCTGGAGGAACACGCAGAGTAAAATAACTGAAACCTGATGGTCTGGGCTGTCCCCAGGGGCTGTCACAGCCAGGACCCAGCTCAGTCGGTGGGGGGAGGGGGGGGGCACTCAGACAGGGATCATCAACAACAGTATTTACAGACATAAATTCCATTTACTCTTAACACCCTTCAGGGAGCAAAGGCGTCATGGGTTCACAGCTTTCACTGGGGAAATAAAGCTCCTAAAAGGTAATTTGTTAAACTAACATCTTTTTTATCACTTGTGTCAAGGAGAGTTTTCATCACAGAAACACACTCACTTGTATATCAATCCCAGGAATCTATCTGGATTGGAGGACAGTTCAGAATGTTTCACATTAATGTTTTGAAATGGCAGTGCAAAAGGTGAGCTGCTAAGTTTGCTGGTCCCAAGGCAGTAAGGACAGCTACAGATTAGCTTTTTTCTTTTTACTACCTTATGCTTTCTCGGCTATCAAATTTAAACTCAACTGGGAAGGCAGGGGAACATATAGGCCCAAAATGGCATTTTAAAATCAAATTAATGATAAATGGTTTAATGTGCTATTGATTATGTAATAGAAATGAGCAAGTTCATTTTTCATAAATGCCATGTTCAATAAAATGTTAGATTGGGCATTTCATCATCACTGAGTAGTTTGGGTCATTGGTTCAATATTCCACAAGCAACAGCCTCTTCAAAACCACCGAAGAAACCCTGACATCATTTTTAGACTGCCAGGAAATACAGTCACAAATAATCATAAGTTACATTTTTATTACCAAAACTCTGGGCAACATTAAAAGGCCTTCCATCTCCCTACTTGAGGTTTAAACAACCTCATTTAAGGTTTCAAACACAGCACCATGTTTTTAGCAGACTAACATCTCTAAAAGATGAACCATTCACACACACACAGAGCAATCCCTGCTCACAGGCTCCTGCCTCCATGGGGTCACTGTGGTTCCAAGCTCAGCTGCCACATCACCCTGTGGCTCAGCACTCAGACGTGCTATTCATGGCATCCACTACAGGACAGTACTGGTGAAGATAATTAGCAAGGGGCAATTAAAAAAGCACCCACACCTCTCTGTTGGAATTACTCCCTTGCAGACTCCTTGGACTCAGTTTCCAGCTCCCTGCTGTACAAAACCTGAACGTCCTGCTCTGGAAGCCTGGCTAAGTTAACCATTAAACCTTCCCCAGCAGTCACAACCCTTGTGCAGTTCCCACCTCTCTGTTTTAACCTCTACACGCTGCTGACGTTTTGGAGGGGAATTACGAAAGATCCAAGGAATGTACAAGCATGGCCTTTCCGGCTTTGAATCAGATGTGGGCTCGAGTTGCACAGAAACTTTTCCAAAAGGAGCTCCGCATCACGGAGTTCTGCAAACAGCTTAACCACCACACACTGTTCCTTCAGGAGATTCCCACACATGAGGCACAGGAGACCATCCACACAGCTCAGGGACTGACAGGAGTCTCAAAGGGAATTTTTCCAAGCTCTCAGACTGAATCGCTTCCAAGTCTGGATCTCCTATTGCACGCAGTAATGGTGGTTCAGTACGAGCCTTGTGCAGCTTCAACGGCAACGCCCAGGCTGATGGGCTCGAAAAGTGTTGTCTGTTTATACATATATATATACACACACATATATATCTATATTGCTGTTGCATTTGCTGAAACAAACTGTAGCACAGTTTCTCATTCAGATCTTTGGAGATCTGCCTAATTATTACTATAAAAAACTAATTGACTCCCATCAAGTTCCAAACTGTTCCAGTGTAACAAAACTGCACCAATTAATACCCATCTATTCTTAAAAGTGAAATCAGGGACTCTCGATCCTCGTTTTTTATGAGAAGAGGTGTTTTGCAAAAAAAAAGTAGGTGTTTTCAGATTGGAAAGGTTTGGAAAGTCTCCATGGCCTCGTCGGAGCCCGGCGGCAGCCTGCGACCGAGGAGACGGGGGTGTGCCCCGCGTGCGCGGAGTTGCATCAGGAGCGCCCCGGCAGCGCCCAAACCGCCGCAATTCCGAACAAAACACGCATTTCTCCGCCTCAGCCGGCGCTCGCCCGCCGCACTCAACCGGGAGCCCCGCGGCCCGGCCCGAGCTCTCCCGCCCCGCCGCCGGCAGCAGCAGCAACCCGGCCCGGGACGAGGACGCGCCGCAGAGGCGCCGCTCCCGCCACGACGGGCACGGGAGCCTCCGCCCGCCCTGCCC
>WBMZ01021551.1:0-14522 GCA_013400975.1 Atrichornis clamosus | reverse complement strand
GAGCCCCCTGCGCCGGCCGGCAGCCGCCTCTGCGCGGAGCAGCCGGCAAGGGGCGCTGGGCGGCGCGTTTGGAGTGCGGAGGGAGCGGGCTGCGGATCACCTGCAGCGGCGGGGGGGCCGGGAGCTCCGCCTCCCCTCCTCCCCCGGTTAATCGCATCCCCCTCCCCGCGGCAGGCACTGGCAGCCGGGCAGCGCTGTCAACCTGCTGCAGGCGCACGGGCACCCGCATCCCGCTCGCAGCCAGGGCCGGGCTGGGGCTGCCGGCTCCGCCGCCCTCGCACTTGCCCCAGCCCGGTGCGGCGCGGCCGTGAACCTCCTGCCGCCGCCGCCACCCCGCGGGAAGCGACCGTCCCCACCCGCCCGGGCACCGGGAGCAGCGCCCGGGAGAAGGAGAGACAGGGGGAGCCATGGCCGAGGGGGGCGAGGGCGAGGACGAGATCCAGTTCCTGCGAACTGTAAGCGCCGCGCTTGCATCCCTCACCTCCGCGCTCTGGCGGGGCAGGGGCCGGGGCCGGGCGGGCGAAGGGCTGCGGGGGGCGACGCCCGGACCTGGCGGGGTGGGAGCCGGGCGGGGGCAGCGGAGGCGGGTGCGCGCTGCCCCCACCGCGCCGGGGGCGGCTGTCAGAGCGGGCTCCGGAGCCCCGGCCCCTTTCCTCTCCACCTGGCAGTGGGTGGCCCCGTGCCCGCGGGCGGAGGGGCGATAACTGGCCGCCCGCTCTGGTGGCGATGCCGGCGTGAGCGGGAGGCGGCCGTGCTTGCCCCGGGCGGGGGTACCCTGGGCAGGGTGAGGCGCGGGCAGCCGGGCGGGGGGCGAGCGGCGCCTCCCCTGTAGCACCTCTCCGCTCTGCCTTCCCACCCGCCGATGTGTTCGCGTACTGCAGATACTAACCGAGCAGCCGTCCCCAGCGCGAAAGCTGCAATCACACTCCTTTTACAAATATAGGCTTGGGGGGGAAAAAAAAAGCACCTCTCCCACCCTGTGCCTTCCCCACGGAGGTTCCCACTAACTCGCAGGCGTTCTGCTCGCTGGGCACAGACTAATACGGCTTTTTCTGGCGTGCGCATCCTTTCGTTACTTCGGTCCAGAAGCATGTTAAGACGCTAGAGCGGTTCTTCCTTCCGTTTAATTAATACATCAGAGTGCTGCATCTAATGCTTATCTGGATTATGTTTCTTCAAGCAATGCTTTTATTTACCTTCTCGGCCATCTCCCAAGCGCCGTTTATATGCATAATCCTAGTAAGTTTTGCGGATAGGCGTCTTTGAATGGTGGTATCCAAACCGTGTCACAGTTTGAGGTAAAATTGCTGAGACATTTGTTAAGTAGAGCTGAAAACACTGAGACTGTAGGATAAAGCTTAACTTCCTTTTTATTTAGTACAGTCTAATTCAGAAAATGTTTACGTTTGATGTCTTGCAAGAAAATACATCTGAAAAGGAGGGGAAAGCAAGCCACATAATGTATGTGAAACATACTCATATACTGTTTGCAGCATTGTGAATCCTGGGTCTCAGTCATCTTCTATTTCTATCAGAAACCGTACAGTGATAGATGTATACCTTACTATTAATTTTTCTGTTTGTTTGAGGATTCTTAGAAAATCTGCTTTTACAGGAAATACAGCTGTTACGCAACATTGGCATGAAGATTGACAACTTTTTTTCCTGTCAGCATTATGTGACTTGTATTGTAGTGTTGCCCAGCACTTAAAGACAAAACAGAAAAATACTTCTGTGGAAGATAATCTGTCATCTCAGTTTATGAGAGTTTTTTAATAGTACTTCTCCCTGGTAAAGATTTTTGGAAGACTTGTACAATGGCAGTCTTACTGCAGGCTTGAATGTTAAGCTTAGTTCATGTTATCTGAATGCTTAATAGGGAAAGAGAAGCATTGAGCATGCTAATACAGCTCAGCACATACACAGTAATGTTAAACTCTAGCACCTGACAGCAGCAGCATGTTATGTAAAACAGCACTCCTGATAATGTGTGTCAGGCTTAGTACAGATTTGGCAAACCCAGTCTTAGATAATACTTAAAAATGTTTAGAATGTTGTACTGGTGGTAAAATGACCTTGAATATGGTAAACTAGGGCTTGGGGGAGACTTACTGTGTAGTTAAACTAAAAAAGGCCTGAGAAACCCTTTTCATGTGAAGTTTTGAGTTTATAATCTGTAGTGGTATGTAAGCAGTGATTTTTACTCTTCTCTTCCTTCCACTTTCTCCAAGTTATGAACATTACTTGGGAAAGTCAGTTGCTTTAAGACATTTTTTGATGTAGTTTTCCATCTGTCTTTTCTTAGAAAGCTTGGATTAGTGGTCTCTAAGGCTATTAGATGTATGCAACTTTCTGAATGCCTCTGATGGAAAACACTGGAAATTTGATATTACCCTGGTAATTACTGCAGTATTTTTTTTTAGTTACTTATTTTTAAAATGTTACTTAGGGACAGATGGATTCATAAATGTTTTGTAGATAAACAAGAACTTTTCAAAGAACACCGTATGCAAGCAAAAAGCATTCTGTGCTTTGAATACTTTCAGGATGACATCTGTAGGCCTACTACATGTAAACAGTGCTCTTCATATTTTCTTCTTTTGGTAAGAGCTGATAAACTTCCTAAAATCTTTAGAGTTTACCCTGGAATGTAAACACTATTTTTTTTTTTAATGTTTAAAGATGCACATGAGATTTTACTCAATTAAAAATGCCCTTTATTTGCATTAAGCTACTAAGCTGAATTTGTATTTGCCACATGTTGATTGGAAATTTCTTTTTTCCTCTCCTCTTCACATATTTCTATATGTCTAATGATTCCTCTTCTTTCCTTGCTGCTCTTATTTTTTTATTTTTTAAATTTTTTTGATAAAGTGGCGTTAAGCATTACTGCCTGCAAATTCTTCTTTTGGGAATAATTTGAGTATGATACGTCACTTTTGAGAAGTGAATATAACCTATTAATTCCCTGTATTTCTGGAAGCATCAGACCTTACATTGTTTGACAACTTCAGACAGACGTGAACTCAGCTCTGTGCTTTTCAGTTCTCCTCAAGGAGGAACTTTTCTGTAGTCCTGTGAATTACATGCTTCTCTGCAAATAGGCTTGTCTCTTATTAGCTTGCTGAATGCTCCAGGTGGAGATGACCTTGTATTATGTGTGGCCTTTTTTAGGCTTGGATATGCTTTCTCCTGACTTCTCCCACGGAATGCACATATACTGTGCAAGGGAAGTGAAGGGGAATGAGTATCCTGCCTTGTTCTTATTAGTTTGTCTAGGGAGGACTTCTTCCCTGTAGAGGAGTTTGGTTTTTTTATTAATACTAGAAAGGCCAGAGGTGTGTACAAAATAGGCTTTTACTGTTTAGTCTTTACAATCAAGAATCTAAAACATTTATAGGTTTTTTTGTTTGTTTTTATTTATTTTTTTTTGTTAGGATGTATAATTTGACCAGAGTGAAAATAATTCAAAGTTCCAGGAGAGAACAGAAAATGTTTTCCCCAAAATACGTAGGCTCCTTCCATAATGCAAACATGCAAGGACTGTTTTGTGTGAAACAGAACCCCCATAAGGGAAGGCCTTTGCAGTAAATGGGGTGGCAGGCTATGTGAGAGGATTAAAACAATTACAGTGTTTCAACAAATAGTGCCTATATTTGTCCCTTATATTTGTTAAAGATGTCTGGACTTTTGGGAGCTATATGTACCTAAAAGTGATGAGAAATATGTAATTCAGCTGTTTGATCTTGTGGTGTTCCTGATGCCAGTATGTTTGGTTTTCTGGAGTTGTGGAGTTTCTTAAATTAGAGGCAGTTCTGCTTTTAGCTGTTTATGGTAGCAGACACCAACAGGACACACTGAAGTAGAGCCGACAGGGTTATGGTCTTTCTCACTGTCCTCAGAGACAGTGAAGACTTCCATGCCTGTCAGGAATCAGAAGCATAATCAGTGTGAGCAGCACATTTTTCCCAGATTTGATGGAGTCCTTATCTCTTTTTAATTTTTATTTTTAAAATTATTTTTTAAGTTTGGGATGCTGTTGTTCTATGTTGCACTTTCTTCTAGTGTATTTTTTTTATTTAATTTTTTAATTAGCTGGCAGTAGAACAGAATGTTTTGCTTGTGTGAACATATTCTGTGCACCTTATTCTCTACATGGACTTAATAGTTCTGAGTGTGACTGTCAGTGGAAAGTGTAAGTGTACTTTGCAACACTGGAAGAGTATTTTAAAATAAATTTAAACATTACTTAGAATGCGTGTTTGACATGCAAAAGATTTTATTCACTCAGTGCTGGGTTTTTATATTTTACATAATAAAAGAATGAAGTTTATGGCAGAGAATTTTGCTTCATTTTGAAATGAAGAATGTAAGGTGTTCACATTTCAAGGACAGTTCTTTGATTTCCGAGTCACTTCTGTTCCAGATATTCCTCATTATGGCAGCATTTAACCCATGAATGCCACTTTAAATCTAAAAGTCATATGCTTACGTGCCATCCTAAATAAAGATTCTGTGGAATTAGAGGACACAAAATGAACCAGAAGAAACAAGATCTGAAGATTATTTCAAGATAAGTAACTAAACATTAGAAGAATTATGTGAATCTCTCAGTGAAACAGAATAGGAAAAAAAATTTACTTTGTTTTTTAAAATCCCTTGACACTTCTCATGCACTGCTTATCTTTAAAGGGGTTTATCAAAATATGCTAGATTGTGGTAGCTGCAGTCATCGAACGTATGATTGCTAGAATGCACTGAAGAAAATGCTCAAAAGCAATCTTGGATATTGGAAGCAGTTTTAGAATGAAAGAATGCCGAAAACTACTTTGGCTATCCTTTTTTTATTTTAGAAAGTGTTTCTTGTACTTGTCAGTATGTGACTTTTGAAGATACACGAGGGACTGGCACAAGAGACCACTGTTTAACAGCTCATGTGAGGGATGGCGTGGCTGAGATTGCAGCATTTGTACCTTCCTCTCTAAGGCACTGCACTGCAGTATAGATACTGAATATGATCTCAAATTCTATTTTGGAATTGAGCTGGACAGGTTGTTTGTAGTGAAAGGGTTTTAGTTAGGACATGTAGTCCATTTCTTTTTTGGGAATGACGTGAACATTTTATATATTAATTTTTTGATTCCAAAATTGTTTGCCAGACATTTTATACCACCATTAAGATTATATTACTGGATAAAATAACTTGTCTAGTGCGTGTATTGCCCTGTCCCGTGTTATGCACCTGGAAGCTGTCATGTGTGAAAAGGCAGCTGAGGAAACTTGGTAGCAAATAATTGGTCCACAAGTGAAGTTTCTTGATAGCCCTGTGAGTTGGCTGACTAATGTTCTGAGAGACAGAGCTGGATTTCCTTTCAGTGTCTGAAGATATTTTGATGCATCCTACTTTTTGGAATTGTGAAGGCCTGAGGAAAATCTCTTGTAGGAACTTAAACTGTGGACAGACTGTAAAGAGAGAATACCAGTTAATTTCTGACCCAAGATTTAGAATGGTCTTGAGAGCTATGTGTGACTTTTTCTTCTCTATTTACATGCTATATTATTACAGGCATATTGTAAAGGTGGTTTTTCCTCTTACATAGCTGTGTGGAAAGAGCACAGGATTATTCTAATTCAAGAAAATACACCAGTCTTTCTTGAGCAGGGATACAGATGTGATTTCTCTGAATCAAGGTAAAAGATTGGAAACTGTGTGGAGAAATGCCGACAGTGGTCTGACCCTAGGAAGTACGTGAATTAAACGGAAAAGACTGAAATCTTTTTCTTCTAATTTTTGATTCATGTTGAATCTCTGAGTTAGTTTTGGTTTTGTTTTCTGAATTACACCTAGGCTTTTGTTTAAATTTCCTGAATTGACTGAAAAAGTAGCTTTGTGTGGATGATGGAAGGAAAGTCAAGAAGTGTGTATGTATTCCTATACTTCCTAATAAAACTTCAGTGACACAAATTTGTTTTGTTTGATGTTATGGTACTAGTAATTAAACTTTGAACTGTAAAATGACCACATTTCATCTGGGTGAATGAGAGAATTTTAACTTCTTACTGTGGTTGTTTGACACGTTTATACCCTGAAATTTCTCCGTATACCAAAGTAATGATAGCCTGGCACCATTTTCTGTCTCCAGTCTGTATTCTGCTAAAGACCTATATTCTGTTTTGCACGTGTATGGCACTTAAGCCATATCTGGCTGTGTTGTCTATACCACTCTGGAAATGGAGGGCCTCTGAGTCTGCCTGATGCATCTCAGTAACTGAGAAAAGGCGTAAAGGAAGTAGTTTTGGTAACAGTTCAAGCCTGTTATAGGCAACCACAGCAATATGGAACTTACTGCAAGATTCCGTGATCATCAGGGGCACAGCAATGGTATTTTTTTGTTATTGTAACAAATAGAGCAGCTTAAGGGCACTGCCTGCAACATCACGAGAGGTCACCCCAGTTTCCTAACAAAGACTAGCAAAAACTCCCATGAGGTTTTACTGCAGTGTAGTTTTATGCTGTGGTCCCTTGTTATTAAGTGTGAGATTCATTAACTAATTATGTATTCAGTTATTTAAGAACTTTTGCTTTTCATTTTTTTTGCATAATAGCCATGGTGCAACTTGTGATGTGAAGGTCTTAGACTCTGCAAATGTGTTGCTGCTTCCCAAGCCCAGTGATGTTACTCAGCTGTAGGTTGGAACAAATGTTTGTTTGAGGCATGTAATTTAGTAGAAGTTTTGCTTAGCTTCTCAGAATTGCTTAATAAAAACAAACTGGTATCTAGATGCCTTCTGTTAGGAAAGGGAAAGATATGATAGGTAAGGTGTCATAACATGGGCTGTATTAACTTGTTTGACAGCTGCAATTTCTATTTAAATGTAATGATATAATGGTCAGATTTATAGGAATATTAATGTGTCTCTAAGATCATTCACACTAGCAACTACATTAAGATTTGAGTAAAAGATGATGTTGTTCTTTTGGTGTTGTGATGTATTTTAATGTATATCATAGTCATGAATGACTTCCTTGTAACTGTCATGTGCTTGAAGAAAAGTGTAACTATATTAGGTTTCCTAGTAGTTCAGTAGATTTCCAGAGGGACTTTGACAAAAATCTACAAGGTATCATTCCGTAAGATGCATGAATCAGTTAATTTTTAACATGGGTGACATTTTGGTGCAGTACTAGTGTTTTGTCACTGAGATGAGTGACAAGATCATTGTGTTTTGTGAGAAAACTTCCCATAGTGTTTCAGAGTAATTAATGCTGCATAACAACATACTTGTGTTACCTGCTTGTTTATTACTTGACTGTGGGAAATAATATCTGAAGGATATTAGCTGTCAGAACCAAATGCCAAACACTGGCATGTCCTATCTCTCTACTTCTGTGAAAACCTCTCTGGAATCCTACTGTGAAAACTGAGTGCACTGAATTTGAAGTATGTCTCTGCTTAAATCCTTCTTTCAAAGGAATGATGAAAGGAAGCAACACAAAATTTGCATTGGCTGTCTGTGAGTTTTCCTGGGGATTGCCAGAAAGTGGAGTTGTATTAATGGAATCAAGCCAGAAATGGCTGTCTCTTACAGCTATATTTCTTCCTTTGAAACCAGGCAAAGTTGGAAAAAACAAGTGCCTGGGATATGTGTGGAATGCATTCTTTGGCTTCATGAAAAGGAAAATGGGAAAGAGGAATGTATCTTCCTTTGCTGAATATGCCAGATATTTCCCTTGGTGTATGAACACCTTCGTTCCTTTGATAGGCAAGCAGAATTCCTTATATATAAATTTAGATGGAGGCATGAAAGGAATTTGAAGAGTTTTCGAAGTAAGCCTAGGCAATTGGATAGATCTGCGTAAGACTCGGTAAACTGCTGATAGTAGGATTCGTTCACTGATAGCTGATCCTCATCATACATCAGGAATGTAACCGTGCTGATAAACATTTGAGCATCACCTACAGTGTGTTTATTTTCTAGTTGCAAAATGGAATAATTTAGTTAGAACTAAAAGAGGCATGCTAGGCACAAGCTTGATCATTAAACCTCCCTCTGCAGACATGTGGTCTTCATCCTGAAGCAGTCTTTGTTAAAGCATTTGCATCCAGTGGTGACAGTAGCAATCTAAATAACTGTACAGATAAGAATCCTTTGCCTTGCAACAGTCACAAGAATTCTGTGTGGTGCTATCAATGGGGATTTGCCAAAAAATAAGCATCAATTGTGTGACTTCGTGTTTTTAACTCTTTTCTGCACGTTTATGAAGTAGATTTTGCAATGTTAATAAACAGACAGTTATGTGCCTTTACAGTCTTTATTGCAAGTACCAGGAATATAGAATGCATAGTCCCTTTTCCATGCAAGAGGAAAGTAAGAAAATTCACAATATGTGATGCAGGGAAATACTCAGTAGTGTTCTCTCCATCCCCATTTCATTCTTTCTTCTGGTGTTACAGGTAATTTAATATCTCTTCATTGCTTAAGAGTTGGATTAATCTTCTTTTAGAAGCTTGTATTAAATAGATGCAGGTCTTGGTTTCTTTTTCTGCCTCAGCTAACACAGCAAGCAAAGATTTGCCCATGATTTGACACATACCAGCAGACACCTGAAGGAACTGCAGTATTGAATTTGTGCAGATGTAAAACAATTAATAAATGATAACTATCCCAGCAAGTTTGGCTGTAGAGATCTAACTCTCCTAATAAAGGAACTGACAGAGATAGTAGTCTGTACAAATAACATGATGAATTTTCAGGGCCAAAAATGTTAGACAACATTGATGAAGTATGACTGTAGAGGCAAAGAGTCCAGAAAGCAGTACCATTGCAGATCTAAACATGATCCTGGAATGGTGTGGATAACATGGGAAAGAGTTGTATGTAGCGGTGTGTGCATGTGGTGGTTTAACACCAGCTGGAAATTAAACTCCAAATAAGCCATTTCTCCTCCCCCTTCAGAGAGAGACACACAAAGGCAGAGATTATGGGTTGAGGTAACAATTTGCTGAAAGCAAACAGCAGTGGAATAAGAAATGCAGGGTGACAGAAGCAGTATTAATAACAAAAGTATACAAAAGAGAAGGTACTTGGCACTTAAGAGAGTGTCTTATGTCACCACCTTGACTTATTTCCGTGTGGCTTCCCCAGACGAAGACAAGATGGCGGCAGATCCTGCCTGCAGCACCACATGGCGTCCCCAGACAAAGACATGATGGCTGGCACTCCCTGCAGCTGTCCCCATCCCTGAGACAACAGAAAACAATGATGGACAAATCCCTGAAAGCTAGATTGTCCACATCATGCCGCTGATGTGCTGGGCTCGGACTCTGCTCCTCTCAGCCAGGTTTCACTCACTCAGCTTCATTCCCGTCAGCTGCTTCCCTCACCGGCTCCACACCGTGTCGAGTCTGCTGGAGTTTGACTTCACACTGCACCAGCTCCACTCCTGGACTGCTCCACCCGGCTCTGCTGGGCTCAGCTGCGTACATAAGCAGCATGCCTAGTTTATTGTAGTCTTGGAATTATCTAGTAGGTCCTTCAGAAAAGCTCGTGAGCAAAAGAAAAACACTAGTCTCGTATTTAGTAATTGTAGGAGGGTGATGGCTGCATAGGTAAATCCAGAAAACTCAAATGACATAGGTGTTCCATCATTGTTGACTGAATTTCAGTAGGGTAAGCTTGTGAATTAATGGTTCATATCCTAAGATGTTTTTCAGTAGGTCTTTACATGATAGTCTGACTGCCTGATCAGGTATGTCAGCCCTTATTTACCCTTTAATCACTTCTAGTGTGTCTAATATAATGAATTATGCATTTAAAATGTTAACTACTTTTGGTACTGATACATTGATGGAAGAAGAATCAGTGGAGGCCTGGTCTCCATTTTGATCTGACCAGGGTTCTTGTAGAAATACCCTGTACATTTTTTTTTTTTAATATGACAAAGTTCCTGAAATCCTGTAGAAGAAATGTTGCATTTTGTATAATTTCAGAATTTTACTTGCAATGTTATGCCTCCAAGTCCATTCCTGGAATCTGTTAGCAGTATCTTGTGCAAGAAGAGTACTGTGTTTGTTCTATACTCTCTCTTCTGGTTCATTTCAAATTGCTTTTCTTTGGAGTTTCAATGTCTGAGTCTGAAACTTTGTTTAATCTAGCTCACTTTTCCTTCTAGTTGTCATAGCCACTGAGATCCTTGTCTTCCAGTATTGGATTTAATTGCTCTTCCTGATTTTAGTTGTGACACAGCTTCCTGTAGTAGGACTTGCTATTTTCTTTAGTTATGAATTTAAGAATTCATGTAAATTGATAGAAGGTTATTTTCTTGAAGGGAGCTCTCAAATTTGGAATTTATTTCTTTCTTATTTCTTTTTTTTTTCTTAATTTTTCTCTTGGTCTGACAAAGGGCAAGGTCAAGGTTTTAATCTTTGTTTCTTTCTCAGAACAAGAAAATAAATGTATTAAAAATGTCACATAAAGTTTACTAAGTATGTGAGAGGTTATAATGAGAACTTCAGTAAAATATGTTTCAGAACCTAATTTGCATTGATGTATGATTAGTCTGCATTTTATTTCTCCTTTTCCTTGGCATGCTTCACCTCTGAAAAGCTTCAGTTTATTGAACTGAAAGCCTCTTAAATCCTCAATATCAATTGAACAGAATTTGTCTAGAAAGGGAGAGGGATGTAATGTAGGAGGGAGGAATGTAAAAACTTACAGGTGAGCTTTGTCATCCTTTTGAGACATAGTTTGTTACCCAGCTTTTCTTAAAAAAAAAAAAAGAAAAAAGAATGCTTTTGCATAGAAAGTCTAATTTAAGTTTAGATGCAAGAAAAAACATTTTCATTTTCCATGAGTGAGAGGTGAAAAATGAGTAATTAGTAGTAGTGAGAATTAGATTTTTGTGTTCCTAAAGGTGAATGGAAGTATCTTTTTCTAGGTGAGATGGCTCAGTTCAGCAAAAAACTGTATACCTGCATTTTAAATACTGAAATATTTATGCTTATTTATTGACTATAACCAACTGAAAGTGTATTTGATTTTTTTTTTCCCCCCTCTGATCTAGGAATTCTCATACCTCTTTTAATCTACTGAAAATGAAATGGATGTGGCTTAAAGGAATATCAAGCTGCGACGTTGACATATTTTGTTGATAATGTTACAAGGATCACTTTATTGTAATTATGTCAGAAGTAATGTGTTTGGGTATTTTTTAAAAATTTGTAGTTGGGTTCTATCTTATTATTTGTATGTCAGCTGCAAATGCAGCTGAATTTTCTGACTTTCTTCTTATACTATAAATCTGTTACTGAAGCAGAATTAGATACTTTCTATTTTATGCACATTTTTTATTCTGCTTTCTGCTCTACAGTTTATTTTTCTCTTGACAAGCTGTAAAGATAAAAGAGCATCAGTGACAATATTCTTCTCTTCCAAGCTAGTTTGTTTTGGGGGTTGTCCCTCAGACTTGGTAAATCAGCTTATTGCAGACATCCTGTGCCTGACTTAAGGAATGGTTTACTCTGGCCCTCTGCACAGAGGTGCCTTGCGCTGACTCTGGGAAAACCTCTAGGTGAGACTTACTGTATCAGTTTTCTGAGGCTGTAATCCTGTAAAGTAATCCAATTAATATAGTGTGTGAGAAGTGCTCAACCTTCTGAACTTGGTGGGGGACATTTGTTTCTTATGCATGGCATTTGCATTTCTGTTTACACAGGAAGGCCTTGCTGCACTTTTTCATTTACTAACAAAGTAAACTAACATGGATCAGAACACACGTTCAATGAAGGAATGAGTTTGACTGGGTGGTGAACTCTGTGGGATTGTCAGTGCTAACAAAATTACATCTTCTTTATGTAACTATGTGACTTTCTGTTGATGAGTGAGGTTTTTTTATGATGATTTATGTCTGTTACAGAATTACAGTTTGACAATTGGAACCACATCTAGAGCTTGGGAAGCGCACTTTGTTGTAGTAAGTTCTTATTCAAAAGTTACAGTTTGCTATTAGTGGTTGTACCCTAGTAATTTGTTTTATTGGGAGGGGCAGAGAAACAAGGAGTTGTGCAAGTGAAATGGGTTTGTAACCTTATTGTATACCTTTAAACAGAGTAATCAGCTGAAGAAAATAATTATATTCCTTTCAAAATTTCTAGCTGGATCTCATTTTCCTTGCCTAAGGAATAAATCTTTTAAATGAAATAAATGTATAAAACAGGCAGGTTCGTATAACAGGTTGTTAAAGGTTATTCTAGTAACAAAAGTCTAGAAGAAAATACTTATGGTACAAATATATTTTTTGGCCAGAAGCCTAAAAACAAATCCTGTATTACAAAGGCTGCTTCAAATAAAATCCTGGCTCTCTTACCTATTGCTTAAATGATATTGCAATCCAAATGTAAATGAATTGATTTTAGTATATTGTCTAGCAGGATAATCTACTTTTCATCCATTAAACATTCCACAAAATGATTCGTTGGTCCATGACTGCAAGGTCTCTATATGCCCATGTATGTTTTTTACAAGTCTGGTTCTGTTCTTGCTGATGTTAATGTCAGACCTCCTCTAGATTTTAACCAGAGTGGAATCATGCACTAATTGCGTTGTGTGCAGTTGTATATAATGGCCTGAATGCGTTGAATTCATATCCTCATCTGCCATTTTAAGCACAATTAATATTTATCTTGCTTATGTTCTAGAAGTGTGTGACCTGGCTTTTGCACAATTAGTTTAAAATTGTGTGCACATTACTAACTGCCCATCAGGATATTTACATCTAATGGTAAATTGTTCCAACTTTGCCACTCAGATACATCATCTTGTCCAGTTGAGCAAAGGCAATGATCCCTATATGATCCTCTTTTCTGAGAAGAAAGTTAGATTTTTCTTTTTCTACAAATCTAAATGTTTTTGCAGAGTTGCATTTGTATTTTTTTCTGTTAAGAGTGCTTTTGCTGTGTCCAGCATAAAATTCTATTATGTTCACCACGAAACCCAAAGTCAACTCTAATTTGGATTATGTATTATGTATACTGTTTAATTTTCTCAGGAAGTTATCTATGCTGTGGGGGAGTACTGCTTTTTAGATGCTTGATACATGCAAAATACTTCTTTTTACTACTTATTTTTTTTACTCTTTTAGTTTCATATTTTTATTAATATGTTTTTGAAAATATATCTTTTTACTTGGTCTATATTACAAGATTGGGAGATCTGTTTGTCTTGAAGCATTTACCACTGCAATTACTTTTGTTTAGTTATTGAAGAAAGTACCAATTATACTTCAAGGTAAGAAATTATCTTGTCACAAAGTTTCTGAAACACCAGAAGCATACCTGTGATTTTTATTTGGATTTTGCATTTTAGGACTATCAGCACTTGACGGAACTGAGCTCTTGCTGTGCAACGTTGCTTTTTCAGGCTCATATATTAACTAAGGCAGTGGCAAAATAGCTAAAATTATGCACACTTTCAAGTTCATTGTAGAGAGTAGGCAAACATTAAAATGTCTGCTACTTTTCTGAGTTCATCAGAATAATTTACCTCACACTTGGATTGGAGCAGAATATATCAAAAGAAAATATATCGGCATAGGAATATGCCTTCTACTCACATTTGTCTAATCTGCCTAGTCCAGCACTTGAGCTCTTGTCTTCTAGTAAAACTGAAAGGCTTAAATGGAAAGATCTTCAACCAGCTTTCTTGGTTACACATGGTTTGTATGGATATATCTGATGATAGACCTTTTCCAGCTTATTTCCTGCTGAAATAGTCTGTAAATGTCTTCATACTTACTGGATTTTCCATACACATAATGAAACCTTTTGTGAACCCTTGCATATGTTTTATTCTACAGTTTCCAGATGTCTTATCCAGAAACTTCTACTGAAAACTAATTACTACAAATGATGGCATGGTCTCATGACTATGTTTACTTAAAATGCTGTATAGCAGTTGTTTTTGTTTTTTTTCCCTTAAGCACAGGAGTTAATTTTATCAGAGTTAAGAAAATATTGATACTTGTGTGAAAATATGTGTTATTTTCTCTTCTGGTTTTCTTTGTGTATGGAGTTTTTCTTTTTTATGCCTAAACTAACCTGTATCTGGAATTGAAACAACAATTCTTTCCAAAATATATCTCTCTTTGTTAAGAGCTGGAATGATGAGCCCCAAATGGTAGTCTTTTGTATTGAAGAGGATGATCTTGAGAAAAATTGAAGGATGTATAAACAAACTCTTGGTCTCTTTTAAGACTGACCTACATTGTTTTCTCTTCTTTATCCAACTCTTGCTGAAGAAAAGGTTAATATATTTCCTGATTTAAATTTAGCATTTTAAAAATATATTTTCATAATAAAGATTTTATACCCTAAAAAGATAAGTGCATTGTAAGTATCTTAAACGCATTGTAGTTTTATAATTTAACAAATATAAGTGTTTGGGTTTGTTTGGTTTTTTTTCCCCCTAGAGGTAGAAAACAAGTTCTGGTCTGTAATTTGTGTTTCTGTCGTGGTTTTGCTAGA
>WBMZ01021537.1:0-18102 GCA_013400975.1 Atrichornis clamosus | reverse complement strand
CGCCGCCGCCGCCGCCCGCCCGCGCCCTCCCGCGCCTTGAGGGCATTAAGGCAAGGCCGCGAGCCGGGGCCAGGGCCGGGACTGGTGCCGGGGCCGCTGACCGCTGACCGCTGCTCTCCCCGCAGGTGGGCCACACGCAGCGGGTGGAGCTGGTGCCCGGCAGGGCCCACGCCGTGCGCACCCTCAGCCTCAAGCCGCTCCTATTCGGTGAGTACTGGCCCCGCCGGGGCAGCTGCGGCCGGCCCCGGGCACGCCGGTAGCGGGGGGTTTCCGCCGCCCGCGCTGCCCTGACAGCGGAGGGGAGCATGTGTGTGCGTGTCTGTCTGACACCCGCCGCTGTCTCACACCCACTCGGGGGAAAATGACTTCTCGCGTGTTTGCATCACTTCCCTGTGCTGCTGCTGCTGCTTGGGACTGCGTTAAAAAGTGTGTGGTATCGTTTAAGGTATTTTGATGCTAAATTTGGAGAGGTTACTTGTTCTGGATGGCCCACTTTGAAGAATTTTAAAGAGTAACCTTTCCAGGTTTTCAGATTCCCTTTAAAATACTAGGAATAGACAGCAGATCACTGGTGAGAACCTTGAAGAAACTGCTCAGTATAAGGAAAGGATAAGAGATACCCAAACTACTGTTAATAAATTATGAAAAAGCGACTTAGTGTTGGTGCTTCAGTGCTGAGGAAATGAGTAACAGGAGAATTGATAGATTTAATGTCCTCCACCATTTTGCGTCCTATTCTAGATTTATCTCTTTTATTTGGCTGCACTGATACACAACCACACAACATCCACCTTTAAGATATTTTTAAATCTTCTTTACCTTTCTGTGATGTTTTGCTGTCACTGGTAAAAGCTCATTAATTGCACTCTCTATTCTGGAAATCCGCTGACAATGTGCAAAATAATTTGCAGGTGGGGAGGACAGATCATTACAAAATTCCCACTACTGCAAAGTCAGAGAAAACCTGTTGTCTCTGAAAAGACAGCATAGAGAATCTTTCAGATGCTTTCTGAATAATATAAAGAGAGGGGTTTTTTTTTATTCCAAATATATTATATACACTGAAAACCTCACCATGGGTTTTTTATTAAACTCCATTAATTCAGAAAGTGTCTGGAAGAAATACACAAAGTTCTTTTGTCATTTCTACATGAAAGGTACTTATGGTTTGCACATTTTGTAGTGAATTTCTATCTGACGTTCACTAAACAGACACACCAACCTGGAACTAATAACCCCACAACATCACAAAACTGATGTCATTACCAGAACCATGGTCTGAGGCAATCGCTCTGGTTTTCACTCAGGAAAACTCCTGTTTCCACCTTTCCTGCCTTACCAGTACCACATAAGTGAAACAGTTAATCCTGGCCTGCAAGGAGAGTGTTGAAGGTGATAAAAGTCAGGTTTGTCATGACAGCAGTAATCCCACAATTTTTAGCTTCTTGCTCCAGCACATCCATTGGTTTTGAGGGAAGCTTCTCTCCCTGAGGATACCACCACAGGCAGTGACAGACATTCACCATATGAGATGCCAGAAGTCTGTTCTCTCTTGTCCTCCGATAAGGAGTCCCTTATTTAGAAACTGCAAGTTGCAAGACAGTTCTTATCTTCTGGATGAACCTTCCAGGAGCCAGCTCTGACTTTAAAAGACTTCCAGAGACTTCTCTATCTATGCATGCAGTACCAATCTAATTCAACTGGTTTAAAAAAACTAATTTATTGCATGTCTGTTGCTTAGGTTAGTAGAAGTGTGTATTTAACTCAATTGTGTTTGATAAATTCAGAAGTCCTTAGCAAAGACTCTTGAGTTCCTGGGGATTTAACACAAAGTGCTGCAGCATACGAGAGCCAATTTAAGGAAACAGTGCCTGGTCTGTGATCTTTGCTTTCAGCAGAGCAGTCTGCAGTGGGACCACAGCACCAGACACTCATGAAAGATTTAATGTGTTCTCTGGGCTTCGGAGCATTAGCTGGGCACCGTAGGGGAACTTGAGGTTTGTTTTTAAAATGTGGGTAAGCCACATCTGCATGGAACCCAAGTGTATTTCATGGAGCTATGGCCTATTTTTTCCCCCCTTTGGCTACAAGGCATCGTTTCTAAAGCTTGTAAGTCAGACCATCTGTGCAGTTTCTAGTTGGGAAACACTAGTAATCAAATAACCCTATTAATGGAAAACAAATCAGACAAAGCCTTTTCAACCTTCAGAGCTTTTATGTGTTCTGTTGTGTTTTCCAAACGCAGTCTGTTCAGAAGATACTGCCATTGCAGGGACCACATGACAGCAGATGCTGTGGATTGGGCAGCAGTTTGTAAGACAAGACAGTGGGGAGGAATAAAAATAGGAAATTTCACTGCGTTTTTCTTCTGAGCCTCAGGGTAGAGAAGTAATCACTGCACAAATGTCAGGGCACAGCTGAATTGCAGTGTGAGTGTCTGAGCGCTCATTTCAGCCCACACCAGTGTGAGGAGGAGCCCAGAGCGTGGGTTGTTGGTGTGCCTTCCGAGCACAGGGAGGCAATGTGTCTCCATCAGACTGCCTGTCTGCACAGCCAACACTGCAGGCGTCACCAAAAAAGCAGAAAGTGTTCCTCCCAAAGGTTGTTTTTTCCCCTCATTTTTTTTTAATTTCAGCCCCAGGTTTAAGCCAATATAGAAAACTTTCCATGGACAGTGCTTTGTTAGGCAGTAGAAATCCAACTTGTTCTCTCATTTGGAGATGTGCTGTTTTCTGCTCTGCGGTCTGGAGTGCAGTGTGTACCCCAGCAGGGAGTGGCAGTCCTACTTGGGTGAGAGAGTGAGCTGCAGAGAACTTGGTGAGGCTGAGTTTTCCCACCTTTTCTATCTTTCTTATGTGCAGGTGGAAGGCCAGGCAGCTGTGCAAGGTTCCTCCCCTGCTCCCGTATCAGAACTGTAATATCCTACTGTGGTGGGGCTGGACTCACCTCCCGGTCCCAAGCAAAGCAAAGCTTTGAACAGCTGATGTCTCACTCAACGCTCTGCTTTTTCTCAAGGTTCCTGTGATATCCCCAGTTACCGGAATCTTCTGACCCACACTGAATTTCTGATGTTAAAAAATGATTTTCCCTGTTATGCGGAAACCCTCAGCTATCTGCTCCATGCCTTTCCTGCCTGAGAATGGCTGTTTCCTTTTACCTGTATGGATGCTCACCAGCTCTCAGTGCAGGAAGCTGAAGGGACAGCCTGACTCAAGAGCAGAGCTCAGTATGCATTTTTTAAGGGGCTAGGTATTGGTTCTTCTCCCGCTTAATTTACCTCAGACTGTTCAAAAGTAAAGTATTTGCTCCATTACGTAATGAGTATCACTTAGCAGTCAGGGACACTTTCATGTAATCTCTGGACAGAAAGCAAGCAGACCCTTGAATAGCATCAATGTGTCAGGGTCAAATAATGAATCTGAAATAGCAGCTCTGATGATGAGAACTGGAAGGAACTATTACTAAAGGTCTCTTCTTTGTCCTCACCTGCATAGTTCAGTTTTGTTGTGATGTTGGATCCTACACAAAGCCAACCGTTGTCCATCCTGGATCCGCAGAGCCTTGTGAGAGGAACATGTTAAACCTGCATCGTTAAGCTCTGTCCCAGTAAAATAGGGATCTGTAGTGAGGCCCTATCTGTGCACTATGACTGCTTCGAATCACCTAGAAATATGACTGTACATCTCCAAAATGCCACCTGCCAGGGAAAGGAGTTTTCTAGCCATAGGGAAGGGAGCAGTTTCTTATTGTTGGAATTGAGATTTTTCAGACCTTCCGTCCCGCCTGTTCAGGGCAGCGGTGATGTTTCCACCTCCGCACCGCTTGGTGCAGGTTCCTGTTCCTCTTCTGCCAGGCATAGGCCTTATTCACCACCACTTTGTCACTCTGTACTTCACCACTTACAACAAAGACCCCTGCGTGAGTGCCTCTCATGATGTTGTGGGCGCAGGTGGCATCTATGTCCAGCCACTGCTGAAGCCTGGCGGGGATTTCAGTTCTGAGGAGCGGGCCGTGCTTCAGCACCTCCACCTTGGAGGGGTCCAGGTCAAAGTCTGAGATGGTGGTGGTCGTGTTCTTCCTCAGGATTCGGATTTTCACTGCTGCAGGGGAAGAGAGCTGTTAGTTCTGTTTACTTTTCATAGCTCTCACCTACTTAAACACTAAGAGCTAGCCCAAGGCTTCTCTGCAGTGTCTGTAATGTGGGGAGGTATCTGTCCAAGCTCTTGTAATTGGAGTGAACTTGTAAAAGTTCTCATTTGACGTTAGTCTCCAGTACTGAACACTGTTCTTAGAATCACAGAATTATTTAGGTTGTAAAATACCTCTAAGACCATCAAGTTCAACCACTGATCCAGCACTGCCCAGTTTACCACTAAACCATGTCCCCAAGTGCCACATCTACACATCTTTCAAATACCTCCAGGGATGGTAACTCAATCCCTTCCCTGGGCAGCCTGTTCCAGTGCTTGATAATCCTTTTGGTGAAGAAATTTTTCCTGTTACCCAATCTGAACCTCTCCATTGCACCTTGAAGCCATTTCCTCTTGTCCTATCACTTGTTACCTCTCCTTCTCAATCCATTTCTCTCATAAGAGTGGCAAAGGTGTCTCAGCACAACTGCAGAAACCCTGTAGGAATCATAGGCGCAAGCAAGTGGATACATCAAAGTCCTAGTCTCATGCAAATTAATTGACTTTTCTCTGAATGGGGATTTCAGGAGGTGACATGACTGACAGCTGCCTAGAATTTGTAACCTTTTTTCTTTTATTAAAAAATCTTTTTATTTTTTTATATGTGTGCTTGAATTCAGGACAGTATCTTGAAAACTTCCTGCCAGCTGATTGAGCAGAGCCAGTGCTGCTGCCTGCTTGGGCTAGGAGAGGGAGAGTCACATTGCTAGAACAATGGTATTAAAGTTTGAAATAGCTGACATGTAGTTTGCTAAAGGTTTTATGGGCGTTGATTCAAATGTTGGTCTCCAAGGGAAACACACAGTACTGCTTGTTTTTAGCAGCCACAGACCAAAACCATATCAGACCCCACAGAAATAAAGCAGGTCTTCACCTCCAGTGCTGCCAGGAGCTCGGCCCTCATGCTACCTCACAGGTAAGGTGGAAACTGAAAATCCCTGGGATCTTTTACCCCTGTAAAAGCTGCAGTTCCTCCAAGTCAGTATTTTATGGCAAAGCCTTTTTCTGTCCATGCCACTGCTTGGCTGCTGAAGAGAACGGCAACAATTGAGAGGAAGAGGAGGGTACTCACCAAAATCATTGGCACAGAGGCTTTCCAGGATCTCCCTGGCAGTGCTGGCCTCCTCAAGCTCACAGTCCTTGCAGCTGGCTCGGGGCACTGCTGCAACAGAAATTAGGTTATAACACCCTTGTCAAGCTTCACTGGAAAAAACACAATGAAATTTTGAGATCTGCGAGTGGTGGCTTGTTGTTTCCTAGTGATGCTTCCTCCTGAGCTACCCAGGGCCTGGAGAGACATCTGACTGCCAGGGTGGGAAATATTAAACTCTCCTTCCTGTGACTGACACTGGGGCAGATGCTGCTTATTGTGCTTTGTTCAGGCTTGTGTGTGTTGCTGCACATTAAAGCAGCAATGAAAATGCTTAATGAAGATCTCTTAATTTGTATGAAACAGCAAAACCAGTGGTATGGCCAGACTCCATCCAGTGATGCTGAAATGATGTTGTTGAAATGTCTGTTCTCCCCTTAACTGCCCTTGAATCTCTCCCAGTGTTCATCAGTATCTGCATGTTAGTTTAGTCTTTCACACAGATTTTTTTCCAGTTTAACTCATGTCTGCAGAGGCTTATGTTCCTTCATGGAGTTTCCTAATGTTTACAGAGAAGGCTTGCAAAACATTTATTTTTGCATGTTTTTAAGCCTTGGATGTAGCAGAAAGATCACAACTGCAGCTCCATAGCTCCTCTGGAAGCACATCTCACTGCCGGGAGTCTGCACTCCATGAGCTCTCCCACTGTGCCTGGGCTGGAGGCTTTGCAGCCATTCCTTCCCCCTGCCCCAAACCCTGCAGGATCTGATGGCACCCAGGGAGCTAATGAATACAGCAGAAGGAGGAACAAGCCACAGTCGATGCTATGCTAATTTTCAAGACACAGTTCCAAGAGAGAACAAAACTAGAACTTGTAATTTTTTTTTTTAATACATCTCAAAACCAGAAGTATGCAGAATAGAAACAAGTCATAGGATCATCCTTTTGAGCTATTAGTGTTACATATGGGAAAATACGTGAGGAAAAAAACTCTTACTTCTCCTGCTTGAGGAATTTTCATCCATGGAGACTGCTGCGATGCACAGTTCGTGATCTGCAGGGAACTTGTTGCAGTTGAGGATTTCGGGCCAGGGGTAGCCGTAACAAGCCATGACAGGCGCACAGCTTCTCTTGACGGCTTCGCAGAGGCTGCGGCAGGGATAGATGAGCCTGGGGAGGGGATGGGGATTCAGCACCTCCGTGTGCCTGGCAGGAGGCTGAGGGTCGAGCCCCGGCACCACTGCTGCTGCACAGGGCTGTGTTGCACACTGTAGCATTAGCAGGCAGCTTTGGGATCTTTGATTTTTTTTTTTTTTGAACATTCATGTCCAGGAAGGAAACAAGGAATTTCTGAGGACAGGATGGATGAGGTGGTTCAATACAGGCAGCTGCAGAAGCTCTTCACCTCCTCAGGGATCCTCTCAAGTTGTGCGAAGACTGCTTACTTTTACACGTGCCTGATTACACACCAAATTTCCTTAGCAACTGTGTACTTTATGGACTGCACCTTGAAACTGGGGATTTCTCTCTGCTGCCGGAACTGTTGGGCTGAGAAACCCCCTATGTGTTTGGAGCAGGAGCTGGGGTGAGGGTTTGCATGGGAGTTGGGAGGTGAATCTGATGGGTGCCAGCAGCTACTGGGGTGCGAGGGGGTGGCCAGGGGATGTGGCAGCAGTGACTGGAGTGAGAGAGCAGAAAATTCCCAAGGAGGGAACATAATATTTCTGCTCCTGTGATATGAAATGCTCATGTTTAGCTTTCAGAGGGATGTTCCCCACTGAGTAATCCAATTGTCCCTTGCCGAGAGGGACAGCACAGCTTCCCAGGGACTGCACGGATCACATTGAAAGCATTTTCTCCTGGGGTGCACATGCAGTTGTGCTCTTGGAGGGAGTTAACTGTAACAGCTGAAATAACTTGAAAAACATCTTACCTGTCCAAGCAGATAGGTGCAAAGAGTGAGCAGAGGAAAATCCTAGCGTCTGGGTGGCACTCCCTGGCCAGCAAGGGCAGCCAGCTGGAAGACTGCTGGATGACTTCTGTCATGGTCTCATGCTCCAGAAGGTTGGGAATCCTCATCTCGGAGTAGCCGATATCGTAGCACAAGGCCATGCGGTGTGGGATGGGCATGCAGCTGGAGGATCTCCTCAGGTAGCTCGCCCAGGCACCTGGAGCGCCCCAGAGCAGCAGGCGTGCCATGAGCCCCAGCAGCCATGGGCCACCCAACCTCGAGGGGTGCCTGCGCTGGGCTCTGACCATGCTTGGAGTGGGTGAACCAGCAGCACACCCGGGACTGAGCTGCCCCTGACTGTGGGATGCCTTTTATAGCCTACGAGCCACTTCTTTGTCAATCCATCCTCATTAAGTGCGGCCCTTTCAGAGCCCTCATGGGGAAGACAATGCGCCAATTTTCATTTGCCAGCGGCCCCGATTGTTTGTATTTTAGCAGGGGTTTGGCTCAGATCAGCAGGTGTGGAAATGAGGGCAGTTGGGGAGGGATGAATGACTTGGCCCTTGTGTCTTGGGGCTCTTTCAGCCAAGATTGAATCTCTGTTTGACACCAGTGCTCCAACCCATCCCCTTTCTCTTGCTCCAGGATTAGTCATTATTTCATAAACCCCAATGTTTTCCTCTCTTTTGTTTTTTGTAAAAGCAATCAAGTGTTGCTCAAAGTCAATTAGGAGGCATTTGTTTAGCTGGATCTATTGTTAAGCAGGCAGGGAGATAGGATGGTCTCACAGCCAGAAGTTAACTGTTTAGGAGAGCTGAGGGCAGAGAGGAACTAATTTGCAGCTGTGGAGCCAGGTTGTTTGCTGATGGAATTGGCAGCACTCAGCTGGAAACCCCCTCACCTTGCAACCTGCATGACAGTGTGCTTTCCAGTTAACAGAATTCCTACGTCATTCCGAAATCCCGTTACTACCACTAAGGAGCGAAACTGTCCTTCCTCTAGCACGTAATTAAGATTCCATAAGTGATCATTATTGTAGCCCAGTCTGGGGAACTGGAAATATTGGGGGCGTTGGTTGCCAGTGCTCACAGTTCATCATTTGGATCTGGTGCCATGCCACGAGGTTCAAACTGGTCAGTGGAAGCTCCGGCTCTGAAGCATCCTCTGGCACAAAGACCCTGTTCTGCCTGTGGCGGAAATTGTTTCCTTGGAGGGTATTACGGATACAACTGGCTTTATTGTGTTTGTGGGGCTTCCTAGGAACAGCTCATTTTCTACAGGGCTAGTTCTGGTCTGTACTTAGCAGGAAGCTAACTGCTTATTGACAGCTTGAGCCGATAGGGTTGATTTCAGGTCATGGAAGTAATTAATTCTTTCCCCCCATTTGAGGATTGCTGCTGTAGTTGATCTATAATGTGTCCTTGGCACATACCTGCAGGAGCTCTAGGGAGCTGCAATTTGGAAAGCAGGACCTTGGGTCTAGGAGCACTTAGACTTTTCCTGCTTTGGTAGTTTTTCTTTCCCTTTTCAAAAGTCTCAGCATCTGGTAACAAACTGACTCCAGCCAGGAGGATTCTCTCAACCTCCTGAAGCACAGTCTAACTGTGCTGTGGAATGGGACCTTGCCAGAGCATGCCCAGTGTATCATGCAGCTAGAAATCTCCTTGCCTCATGGTCATCAGTGGATTTATCTGCATTTAAATTTGCTGGGGGTCCTGGAATTGCCTGATTGCTGCTGAGTTTGTGCTTCAAAGGAAAGCTGGAGATACCTGGATATGGAGCATGACATCCTCCATGTGCGGTATCTTCACCTTTAACATTGCATTTGAAGACCATTTTTAGTGGGGGATCAAGAGAGTAAGTGGGAATAAGTAACATTTTTCTCATTTCTGTTTGAGTTGCATGGTAGAGCACTGCCATGCTCCCCTTAAAGGCATTTGGTTTTGTGCAAAGTGCCGTCCTCTCCACATGAGAGCAAGGAAGCCTGAAATCCTGGCCATCACCACTGCCCACTGTAAAGATTTTTGGCCTCCCTTCCTGTAAAGCAGCAGTTCCCAGACTGTGATCCACATGGCACCTTTGAAATGGTAATATGCAGCGATATGCACGTGTTTGTTCACTCCTTTGTCCATTGTGGTGTCTGTGAGAGAGTTTAAGGGCTTGACCCCGGGATCCAAACACTTAGGAACTGCTGCTGTAAAAATACCTTCCTCCAGCAGCTCAGGTGTGTGGTGTATGCTCTTTGAGAGCTCTTCTAGTAGAAGGGTGGATATTTTTGAATGTCCCAAACTTAGACAGTTCCTAAATTTCCCTCCCCCCACCTCTTTTGGCTTTTTTCCTGAGTCTCCTGCCACTGGCATGGGATCGCACTGTAACAGTTCCTCAATCTGTGTTGCTGCTCACACTTTCGCTGCAGAAATTCCTGACTTCCTGACAGAGGAGGAGTGCAAGCTCATTGTCCATCTGGCAAAGCTGAAGGGATTGCAGAAGAGCCAGATCCTACCCACGGATGACTATGAGGAAGCCATGGAAATGATCGAAATCAGCCAGATGGACATTTTCAATCTGCTGGATCACAATCAGGATGGGCAGCTGCAGCTCAAAGAGGTAGAGTGCGGGACAGAGTGGGGGAAGTTTGTTGGGGACCCTCTGGCAGGTCCCCTCATCACGTGGTCTCCTGGTTACTCATGTTCTTTAGTGGGGCCAGACCCTGGGATATACTGACCAGGATTTGCTTCATTTTATGTCTCAAGACTTATGCTGGCCTTCAGCATGGAAGTTTCTGGGGCAGTGTGCACCAGTTGTCATGCTGTTGGGAGGTGGCAACAGTCCTTGGCAGGATATATGTTTTTTGAATATGCTGGATAAAATGTTCCTGTGCTGTGGGTTGCCTCTTGCTGGGTGTCCTGGGAAGTGAATTTGTCACGTAGGCCCTGCTTTGTGCAGCCCGTGGAGAACTTACTTGTAAATTCACAAGCCCCAGCAAAGCCACCCCTATTGATGAGCTGAGGGGAATAATGAGCACCTTGTCCACAGCTCTTCAGCACCCTTGCCCTGTATGGCAGGGAGCATCAGGGCAGGTCCTGGCAGTTCAAGGGTGTCCCTCCCCAGGCTCCCATTTCAGGTGAAACCAGGAGTCTGAACCATCCTGTGGGCCACAAGTGTGGAGTATGGGGAACTGTGCTGGTGACAACCCAGGGCAAGTCTCCTTTCTCTAGAGGTCAGAGCCTGCTGAAAGCTCTTGAGGATTCTGCATCTCTCTGTACACATTAAAGGGCGGCATTTTATTCCAAGCCCTTGTCTTGGACAAGTAAAAGCATTCACTTTTATCATCAATAGCTTTACTTTCCCTTCGAGAGAGCTGTGCCCTCTCCACCTCAGGGCTGGTTAACCAAGTCCCAGCAGTCATTTGCCATGACACAAACGGCACTCATCAGCCACACTCCATGTGTGGCTGCCAGATGATTCTCACTGCAGTTGTCTTTCTGCAGAGATGTGCTGATGCCTGTCTGGCTGATGTGCTGTGGAGGAGTTCCTGCCAGGCCTCATGCAGGGAATCTGTAGGGTCTCAGGAGTATAAGAAACCAGTGCCTTGTATTGATCCGTTTATGAATTTCAGGTGTTGACTCACACCCGACTTGGGAATGGCAGGTGGATGACCCCTGAAAACATCCGGGAGATGTACACAGCGGTCAAAGCTGATCCTGATGGGAATGGTAAGAGTGGCTCCATGGGAATCCCTTTGCCCTCAGCACGTTGGACACCCTGCATGGCCGTGTTGGGGAGAGCAAGAGCTGTGTCCCTACCCTGGCCTGTTTCTCTAGCTGAGTTCTTCAAAGGGAAGCAACACTGCCCTAGAGACCTTCTCAGGAAAGTGAATGCAGTGTAAACCTCTTAGTGCAGCATTCCTGCACCAGCATCACCAGTCTAGTGGCTGACTGGTCCCACTGCCTGGGTGTGGATCTTGCAGGAGCAGGACCAGACCACAATTCTGCACTCCCTCTCCCCTGTCAGACCTCCCTTGGTTCGTGCCCCACTGTAACAGGATCTCTGGGCTGTGCTTCTACTCCCCTGGTCTGAGACCATTCTGGCTCTGACTACGGAGCTCTTGTTACCCGGGATGCAGGTGTTAGACACACCTTCCACACACCCCTGTTTTCAGGGGGCCAGGAGCCCCATGCCACTGTCAGGGAAGGGTAGAATAAGTGGAGGTGGGGGTGGTCTTGTCGGTCAGCCTTTGGCACTGACTCCTCTCTCTGCCGCTGCAAACTCTCTGTATTCCATGAGGCCACTTCTGTCCCTCCTGCCCTCAGTCTCCCAAGGTCTCCTGCTGGTCCGGATGTACACTCTAACCTCTGCTGCTCTAATTAGAGTGGCCTCAATTAAGCAACACTCCATTTCCTAATCAAATTAAGTGAATGCACAGGCTCTGCACACACTCTTCCAATGACCTGGCATTGAGAGCAGCCCAGGAGGAGCTGCTTTGGAGTTGAAGCAGTAGCAATGTGAATGCATAAATATCCGGAGGGCACCCTGTGCCACTCTCCTCCAGGCTGGTGGCATTCTTGGCAGGGGTATGACTGAGTCCTCAGTGGCTTTTCCACCATTCTGGACATTAATAAATGAAAGGTCCTGTTAAAGGCCTCTTGGCAGGACCTTGCTTCCAGAGTGCTGCTTCCCTCTGTTGTTAGATTGGTACATGACACTGAGAGACCAGGTCACAACCTGGATGTGGCCCTGCGTCATCAAAGACCATGGGGAGTAATGGGAAGTGGGGACAGAGAGACACTAGGAATAATAACAGTGGATCATTTGGTCACGACCACTGGCACCTGAGGAACTGTCCCCAGCTGACTCTGGTGGCTGGTCCTTCCTCCTGCTGGGGGTTGCTGGTGCCCAGGGAGCAGAGCTGGCATCCAGCAGTGCTGGGTTTGCTGCCTGAGCGAGCTCTTCTCCCACCCGTGGTGTGTGCTGGGCAGCCCAGGGCAGTGCACTGCACGCTGGTGTCAGGGACCCGGGCCCCAGGGCAAGGCTTCCCTTCTCCAGAAAGGGGAAACAAAAAATGTGAGGGTTTTCCTGAAGCCACCAAAGGCAAGTATCCACCCCTTGCTGATTCCAGTTGAGTGCAAACAAGAAATACCTGTTTTAGGAGAAACTGCTTTTTACCTTTTGCTTTTCTGTTTTTTCTACTTGCACAAGATCATACTATTATGTATTCTTTGCTCATGTTTTGCAATTACACAAACGCAGGAGAGTGTACCACTTGTTTTGGGTTTGGCTTTTTTTTAAATTACCCTGCAAGGTCGTGTAGAAAATGTAGTCTGAGGTGTCCCACTCTGTCCTTAAACATGTCAATTTAAGTATCTTAAGTAACAAACCCCAAGACACTGGGTGGCACAGACTTTTTTGTGTATGTCAGAACTGTAGTGGCTGTTTCTCTCTTTTGATGGATTGGTTTGTGTGTTTTAGGAGTTTTTTAAAGTTTAAAATGGTATTTTGTCCCAGTTCTGACCCTGCACAGTTCACTTTGGCAGGTTGCTGTATGTTCTCCACTGCAGGTGAGAGCATTGCTGGGCAGAGGGGGCGCAGCCTGTGGTGGACACAGTGGACCCTGACTGGGGTCTGTTTGAGAAAGGCAGTTTCTCCAGTGCCCTCAGCTGTTTCTCCAGGTACAGAACGGCAAGGACTATTACTTGCACCAGAGTCAGGCAGCTTTTCCTGTGTTCCCATAGGTGTGCTGAGTTTGGAGGAGTTCAAACAGTTGAATATCCGTGATTTCCACAAGTACATGGGAAGCCAGAAAGTGAAGATGAGTGACTTGGTGCGCAACAGCCAGCACACATGGCTGTACCAGGGCGAGGGGGCACACCAGGTCATGAGAGCCATTCGGCAAAGGTAAGGGCCAGGCAGCCGAGGGGAGGTTGGGCTTGGGTAGGCACAAGGATCACCTGTGTGCTGGGAAAGGCAGTGGTAGACTTGCTAATATTCACACTTCCTAATTGTGTGAAAAGTGTTTGGAGTATAAAGAGCAATGAACACGGACACAAAATGGGGAGAGGAGGTTTTCATTAGAACAAGAATTTGTATTGTCCTGTGGAAAGGGGAAAAAAAAATCAAACGTTTTGGCATCTCCATTCACTTTTGGGAACAGCCCTATAAAACCAGGAAGATTTGGCAGTATATGAAATCATTCATTCTAATTAGTAAATGAGCTTACTGGGAGAAACTGCCTGTTTCCAATGCTGTCTGGGTGCCAGTAGTTACTGTCATTTGCTTTAGTTACTCATGCATTTCACTGAAATCTGTTGTAGCTGTTCAGAGCTGACTTTTTAACAAGCACAATTTCACCTTAAATAAGACAAGTTAGTTTAATCCTCTGAGTAACACATATTGTAGAGCACCTTATGGCAGGTGGGAGAACCTCTTACCCTTCCCTTCATCTCAGATTTGGTACTGGGAAGAGCTGAAGCCCAGCATGAAGCCCAAATCATGTAGTTGTAGTGCGTTTCAGATAATTGGCTGGAGACTTGCTTGTTCTTGTGGTGCTGGTCCTCACCCAGAACATGGGTGGGTAAAATCTGTCCCAACGCCTGAAAAACAGCTGTTGGTCACTCCTTTTCTTCGGAACATTCCAGTGGGAAAATAAGGTCACATTGTGCCTTGATTAGAGCAGACTGTGGCTGCCACCTTCTCCGTGCCAGCTAGCCAGCACACACAGGCATCAGCATTCCACTTTATGCTCTTCAGTTGGTTGCTGTCAGGAGGACATGAAGACAGCACTGAAGGAGGCTATTGGGCCTCCCTGGGACCACGCAGCACCTGCAGGGGCTTTGCCATCCTGCCTGGGTGCCACGTTCTCCTTGCACCTGCCCCAAGGGCTTCACTGGTCCAGATTCTCAGAGCTCTGAGTGTTCTTTGGCAGGTCTCAAGACGTACCTGCTTGCCTTGGGGATGATCTCAGATGTAGCAGTGGAAAAATCCCAGAGCAGGAGGGCTCCGGTCTCCTTGATCACTTCCAGTGCCCCTCTGCCCTGGGGGAGGCTGCTGAAAAGGCAACAGGGAAAGGTGAGTTAGGTGACAAGACTATTCCTAGAGCTAGTCTCTCGTTCACTCTCAGCAGGAGCCCTGTGCTTTGCTAACTGTCCCCGAGGTCTGTAGGTGGTGTGCAGGA
The DNA here is from genome assembly GCA_013400975.1 of Atrichornis clamosus. Classification (NCBI taxonomy): domain Eukaryota; kingdom Metazoa; phylum Chordata; class Aves; order Passeriformes; family Menuridae; genus Atrichornis; species Atrichornis clamosus. Next base: position 3,700 of record WBMZ01021537.1, on the reverse strand, counting down.
GTCCTGCAGAGAAGTGATGAGATGGCACATGAAGGCTCCAGGGACACGCACAGAAGGGATCTTGCTGAACAAGCAAAGTCTTCCTGAGAGCAGTCCTGCTGGAGATGCTTCCTTCGGTTTTGTTTTGTTTTTTTATTAACCTTAATGAGGGCTTTCTGACCTGATGCTGATGGTCCAATAGATCTGTAAGGACCTAGTTATCTCTTGGCATGTTCACTGCAGCCCATCCGTCTCTCCGGTCTGTCGGGGAAGGGGGTTCTCTTTCTCTGGATTTATTCTCTACTTGGGAGTCATGGCCAGCCAGGATGAACGTGCTTTCCGCTCACCTGCTCTGCTGTTCCCCAGGGTAATGCGCCTGACTCGCTTGCCCCCCGAGATCGTGGAGCACAGCGAGCCCCTCCAGGTTGTGCGGTACGACCAAGGAGGGCACTACCATGCCCACATGGACAGTGGCCCCGTGTTCCCTGAGACTGCCTGCAGCCACACAAAGCTGGTCGCCAATGAAAGTGCTCCATTTGAGACCTCCTGCCGGTAAGCTCTGCCCTGACCATCTGGAACACGTTAGACAAGGGGTGTTGAGAGCCATTTCACCTCACCTCACCTCGCATGGGACGCAGTGCTTGGGTGTGGGCACACAAACCAGCTCAGGACATCACTGGTATGAAGGGCAAATCCTGTGAGTCCGTGCCAGGAGGGCAGAGTGGGTGGGCCATCCCCATCCCCAACCTACAAGCGCACTCACTGCTCTGGGTGGGGATTTTCTTTGTTGTCCTTGTGTTACTCCTGGAGAAAGCCTGATGGTCTAAATAATGTGCCATGTGATGTCTTGGAGGAGCTGCTGTTTGTATGGTGAAGGGGCAGGACAGCCCCTGTGCATCTCGTCCTGCTCCAGGTGTGTCTCCTGACAGCCTCTGTCTTGCAGGTATGTGACCGTGCTGTTCTACCTGAACAATGTGACTGGGGGAGGTGAAACAGTCTTTCCTATCGCCGATAACAGGACGTATGAAGAGATGGTAAATGAACCTTGCCTACATGTTACCCCTGGGGATTCCAAGTCCCTCTTTGAATGTCTTTATTCACTGTGGCTGCAGAAGGGGTCTGGTGTGTGAGGTTGGTGGGCATTAGGATTTGTAGCTAGACTATGGGGAAGCTGTGCTCCACTTACAGTCTTTTCCCTCTGAGGCCAAGGGAAGAGGTGCAGGGCTTTGAGAGCTGCAGCTCTCCTTGCTCAGAGGTGAGAGGTGTCAGATAAAGGGTTAACGAATGGGCAACTGCTCAGAAATATGTTATGAACCTCCAGGAGACTGAAACTGGCTGCTTCAGGTGGGTTTTGAAAGCCCCTGCTCATCCTTGAGCTGTCCTTATGGGGCACTCAGGCAAGGGGTAGGAGCAGGCGCAGCCTAGTGCGTGTGCCTCATTCCAGCCCTATTTATGACATCTTTCCTGTGGTTTCTTTCCAGTCTTTGATCCAGAACGACATTGACCTGCGAGATACTCGGAAAAACTGTGACAAGGGCAATTTGCGAGTAAAACCTCAGCAAGGCACTGCTGTCTTCTGGTACAACTACCTGTCAGACGGAGAAGGTACAGGCTCATTTCAAGACTGGGTTCTTGAGAGGGATAGGACTGCAGGAGGTGAGAGCTATCGTCTCCTTGCTGCAGCTGGGAGCTCAAAAAAAGTCCAAAAAAAGGGTGGTAGCTGCCTGCTAGTGGGAACTGTAGACCCTTCTTCTCACCAGCTGGGTAGAAGCTTCCTGACTCTGAAAGGCCTTTGTTTACAGGCAGTAGGTCAGTGGCTCCTGATGTCTTTGGGGGACGGGATTAGCTAGCAAACAAAGACCTTGGCTGCACTCGCCATCGCCAGCTGCCTCCCATCCTGCTGTGCGAGCTGAAATTCCTGCTGGAACTTGGTCTGCAATTCAAAATGTGTCACTGATGTGGTGTTGCCCAAAGGGGTCGGGAGGGGAGGTAGACAAAGGCATGGCCATCAGCTTTGCAGCACAGGGGGACATGGGCCACCCCATGCCACGCTTGGGGCCAGTGCCTGCTTTGTAGCTCAGCCGCAGCCCCATGATGTGTGTCCTTGGGGCTGTTCTTGTCACGAAGCGCAGTGTGGTTTTCCCTGACAGGCTGGGGATTGACATGAATCTTCCAGGCTGCTGGTGAGTATGGCTCCAGAGGGTTTCGATGGAAGATTTTGAGCTGTGATGGGGGGAAGGAGTGTAGCATCCCAGGTCCTCTGAGAGCAGCCCATGTTTCCATCTCTAGAAAATCCACAGAGGAGGTCACAAGACCAGTGTTTGGGCAGTTGGGTGATAATATCAAGACCATTGCTCTCCTGTGAGAAGAGCCCTGTTGTGTTATGAGCAATTTGTTCCTAAATGGAAAGTGGCTGCTGATGCAAGTCTGCCACAGAAGAACGATAGGATCTTTGTGAATAGAAAGTCATTTACTACTGATGAAATGCACTCTCTAAAATGGCTGCAAGCCTCTGGCTTCCACAGGCCTTCTAGTGGCAGCATCCATCTGTTCCATGCCAGCCTTCCTTTTCTGGAAAGAGCTGAGAAAAACAGCAGCTGTGATGTGGATTGTGAGAGCCACTTGTGCTGAGTGGAGACATGGAGGCAATGAGCATTTTGCTCTCAGGGAGCCTGCCCTGGTGAACTCCTCATAGGCACTAGGGCGAGATGGCACTAAGACGGAGGGGTGCCAGGAGAAGTAACTCCTGTAAGGTGTATCTGAGCTCAAATCCAAGCAGACACTGCAGGCAGGAGAGGCGGCATTGGCATTCACTGGCAGTGTGTCCCTGTGCAGTCCCAGCTGTGCCTGCCCTCCTTGCCACCACCTAACAGGGCTCTGCTCTGCAGGCTGGGTGGGGGAGCTGGATGACTTCGCCCTGCACGGGGGCTGCCTGGTCACCCAAGGAACGAAGTGGATCGCCAACAACTGGATCAATGTGGACCCCAACCGCCGGCGGCAGCAGCAGTTCCAGCAGGAGATGGAGCGCTTCGCGGGGGCAGAGGCCGGGGCCGGAGCCCCGGGCGAGTGGACAGTGGACAAGGCCTATAGCGGGGTGCACCTCGAGCTGTAGGGCCCGGGGTGCTTCCGCGCGCACGTGACGTTTTCCCGCGCTGGGCGGGGGGCCGGGGCCGTAGGCCACATGCGCGGCGGGGCCGCGTCGCGCGCCAATAAAGCGTGGAGAGACGGGCACGGCGTCCGCGTGCTCTGGGGGCGGGGCGGCGGCCTGACCAATGGCCGGTGGGCGGGGTGGTGGCACGCGCGGCTCTGCCAATGAGCGCTGGGCAGAGCGGCGGCGGGGTTGGTGTGGCCAAAATGGAGTCGGTGGCTCTCGTGGCGCCGGTGACGGCGCTGGAGTTCGCTGGGGACGCCCTACTGGCGGGTGAGCGGCGGGACCGGAACGGGACGGGGCGGGCAGCGGGGCCAGCGGCGGCTGCTGACGCGGTCTCCCGCAGGCACGGGCCCGGAGGTGGTGGCGTTCCGGCTCAGCGGCGGCGGGACAGCGGTGGCGGCGGCGGGGCGGCGGAGCGTCCTGCGTGAGGCCAGCGTGCAGGGGTTGCGGGCCGAGCCGGGTCCCGGGCCAACAGCACGGGTAGCCGCCTTCGGCGGGCGCTGGCTGGCTGTGCTGGCGGTGCGACGCGGGGGACTGGGCGGCGGGCCGCGGCTGGCGGTGTGCGGCGGC
>WBMZ01021536.1:0-17569 GCA_013400975.1 Atrichornis clamosus | reverse complement strand
ATTTATTTATTTATTTATTTTGGGGTGGGGGTCACTTTCGCGTTTCTAAAATACCCTCCCCCCTAAAAATACCCCAAACCAACCAAACAACCCAGCGAGCAAAGCCAGGAGCCAGCTGCATTGTTCTGGATTTTTACTTTTTTTCTTTAATTAATTTTTCCCTCATTCAGCTTTTTTTTTAAATAATTTTTTGCAAACAGCAACATTCGGCTCAGGGCCTCCAAAGGGATTTACTCTTGGGGAAAGAAGCTTTTTCCTTAAAGACCGTCCCCCATGAACTCCCCATATTCCTTTTTGGTTTTATTTTAAATTTCTTTTTTTTTTTTTAATTTCTTTGCCAGGATTCTCCACACCTAAAAAAAAAAAAAAAGAAAAATTATTTTGATGATTTCTTCTTCTTTGATTTTTTTGCCATCCGTTTTCTCTTTTCCTTTCCAGGACTCTGGAGTGGTGGGTTAATTCTGTGTAGCTGTTTTGTTATTATTGCAAAATAACCTGTAAGTCTATAAATATTCTGCTTGTATGAAAGTGTTGTACTGTGCCGGGGATGCAAAATCGCTTTGGCTTTTCTGGAAAGGGATTTTATTTCTGCACTTTTTGCCTATTGCTGGGCAAAGGCCTTTGCTGGGAGGTGGGAGGGGGGGAATAATGCAAAGCCTTGGCTATCAGTGTCTTGTGTGGGTTTTGCAAGGGGTGCAGAGGGAGGGGACTTGTCACCTCAATATTTCCCGTTCCTGTATGGAAATGTGGTGTCCTGTATGTAAATCTGTGGAGATTTCTGTGTCTGTCCCCCAGCCTTGCGGATTTATTTCTAGGGGGCCTGCTGCAAGGGATTGGTTGGGGGGTGGTTCAGATCGCTCATTTTTCTTTCCCGGTCGGGTTTTTGGGCTGCGAGGTGCCGGTCGGGGTGGTGGGGAGCAGGGGAAGGCACGCTCTGGGCTGTGCAGGCATTCCCGGGCCCTGGTGATTAATAGAAATTTGTTTACGAGAATAACCACCGCAGGTCACGGTGCCCTCGGTCCACTGGTGCAATTGCTCGGAGCTACTGATTCCACCACTGACGAGCCCACGGAGCGGCCACCTTGGACGCAAAGTCCCCGGGGTGCTGCCTTTATTTTGATTTCTCAGCTGAGCTCTTGAACCGAAACACTTTAAAGCAAGGTGGTGGGAATAAATTAGGAAGAAAGCCCTTCTGCTGATATGACACGTCATTAAAAATAGCCCGGTGGCAAGACAGGGATGGTACTCCCGAGGCACTTGAGGTGGTACAGATATGCTGGAGAGACGGCTTTCCTGTACTTAAAATGTAATATGTAATTCCCAGGGACTGAGCGCAGCTGGAGCTGTGTGACTTGTGCGACTCCGGTCCCGGCCCCGGGCAAGGCAGGGGCTCCGGGGTCTGCAAGTGACCAAAGGAGGGACGGACCCAAGAGTAGAGACTCTGTTCCGGGATTTTGATTCTGTTTTTCTTTTACCCAGCAATGAAATTCAAAGGAAGGGGGTTGTTGAGGGAGACAGATCTGTTGTGTTTGTCATTCCTCTGCAGTGTGTGACGCTTTCGCTTTAGCCGGAGCCCGGCGCGCCCAGCGCCCGCGGGACGCTCGGGAGCAGCGAGAGGGCTGCCGCTTGGGGGATTTTTGGTGGAGACCCGAGGTCGAGCACAGCTTCCGTTCAAGTAGCACTCTTACGGGGGAGATTTCTCACTCTGCCTGGCCGCAGCCAAGCCGGGCTTGCATCAGAATTTCCATTCTAACCCACCTCGTTACGGGGACATAGAGAGCAGCCAGCAGCATCCCTTTTGGACTGGGAATTGGGAGGCCTGAGCGCGTTCGCTGAGTGTTGGCCCTTTCTCTTCTGGTTTCATACCTTCTACTCCCTCTCTGTCACTCAGGGCCCAGCTGCAGCTACCCAAGGGCTCCTGCTGCCCGCCTCCACTTCCCACTGCTTCCTGCTGCCCCCAAAAGCAGCAGTGGTTCCTGTGGTGTCTCGCTGGGGATTTCAGGCTGCTGGGGACGGGGCCATTTCCCTGGGAGCCCTCTCCCTGCATCGACCAGAAGGATTGTTGCCGAGTGAGGCCTTGTCACTCTCTTCCCTTGCCTGTCCCAGCTCTGGGGACCAGCATGGCAGCCGGTGGCAGTGCTGGTGGCTGCCAGGGCAGCAGTGTCCCGGCGGGTCAGCTTCCCTTGCCTCCACTCACCGACAGGAAGCAGCTTCTCTTTGCGGGGGAGTGGTGGTCCACGGTAGGGAGGGTCACTGGGGGGAGTGTGCAAAGCCATCAGCATCCCCCATGTTGGCTGTGGGGTGTTTGTCAGCGGCTGCAGGCTCGGCCTGGCTCCTGCACACCCACGAGGTGCTTATGTGGCACGTGGAGGAGCAGCAGCTCGGCCCTGCCTGTGGGAGGCTGTGGCAACCCCACTGGGGGGGCCAGCCCCACGTACCCCTCTCTCAAAAACACCCTCCATGCTACTGAGAACTCCTAAGCCAGGCAAGGGTTTGAACCCTCATTTGCCACCCTGCAAAGCGGTGGTGATGCTGGAAGAGGGGCGATGCTGCTGGGAAATTGTCCCCTTGGATTTGGCAGGGGTATTTCTGGTCATGCTGGTGCCGCTTCAAGGAGCAGGAGCAGAGACAGGAGCAGTGCTGGGCATCGCCACAGGTGCCTCACACCCCCCCACAGGCTGTCCCTCTCCAGCCTCTTCATGTTCTCTTCTGGCAAAGCTCCTGGGATGAAAAGCAACCCCTCTCTCTGCCTGTGTGCTGGCATGCAGGGCATGGAGCAGTGTGAAGTTATTCAGCCGTCCCTGGGAGCTGCAGTTGGATGTTGAAGGCCTCGGAGCTGGAGGTGCTGCTTGACAGCGAGGGGAGTCCCCGGGCTTGGGTCGTCTCCCTCCGGGGGACATAGAGCAGGTTTTTAACCTATATCAAGGCCAGTGCGTATTTTTCCCAGGTGAACTGCACCCCTGGAAAGAAGTGCCTTGTCTTCTACAAAACACTGCTTAAATAAACAGTACCCCACTATAATTTTTTCTTTTGAAATTAACTCCTTCAGGCCATAAGGCTTCCCCATCCCCACGCAAAATAACTGCCAGGACTTTTAAAGGAAAAGAACCATGTGTCTAAGAGAGAAAAGTTTAGCCTGATGGAAGGGAGCCCGAGAACCTCTCTGCTTCCCCGTGGCCCTCGAGGATGGGGTTCAGGAACAGCCTGCCCATTTCGGAGCTGGGTGCTGCTGCACAAATGTTACTTAAAAGGAGTTTTGTGCATATTAATGTGAATGCAGTGAGGCCAGGCTGCGTGGGGACAGCCGAGTCCCTGCCTGAATTCAACTATCTTGTTTTCTAATCTAACCTACTTTTTTTCTTTTGCTTTTTTTTTTTTTTTTTTGGTCAGAGGCCGGTGCTTTGCAGAAACCTGTTCTCAGTGCAATCTCAGAGCTTTTTGTGGGTGTCTGATTTCTGTAACACGTTTTGGTTTCCAGTATGAATATAATGTACAGAGAACATCATGACACTGCTCTAGGTGTATGTGATCTTATCTACCTGACATTTAGAGTTTTTTTAACCGTCCAATTCATCTGATTTGCATAAAAATCACATGATTTTACTTTTTTCCTCCTTTTTTTCATGCATCATCATAACAAACTACTCAGGTTTACCAGGCTGTTTTCTGCCTGTCAGCATGAACACAGGGCCCGTCTCTTGCCCCTTCATTCTTTCGTGGTGGAGGTGGGGGATGTGAAAGGCAGCACTTGGAGGGAACGTGTGATCCCAGACAGCCACTGAAGTCCTTAATAAGCAAATGTGTACAGTTAAATTTCCAAGAAAACAAAGCAGCTGAGCATGCATGCCATCCAGTTCTTGTTAATTTGAGACTTCTTTTTATTGATAAAGAAACTCCCCTGGAACAGCCCCCCGGATCCCAGCAGGCTCCCCCTGCTGCAGCCGTCCTCATTACAAAACAAGGCCGCAATTAAAATAAACTCCAAGAGCTAAACAAACTGCTGCCTCTCGCTGGTCATGTGTTAGCTTTAGCCTTTAACGCAGAACAAAATGTTTTCCTGGGTATCCGAAGAAGCATGGGCTCCGACTGGGAGGAGAAGAGGGAGCAGCAGCTGGGTGTACAGGAATGGCACGGAGTGGGGTGCTGCGATGCTCATCGGGGCTCCCTTCTCTTGCTTTCTTTTTTTTTCTTGTTTTAATTTGAGTGTTTGTGATTTGACTTTGTCTTTACTGCAAGGGAAAGGGCTGGAAGTGGAAAAACTTGAATGTCGTGGTAAAGCCTGGCTGTCCCAGCACGCCCTGGGCACAGCTGGCCGTACCTCACCCTTGCCCAGCTGGGCTCCCACTGAGCCCACCAGTCGCTTGCCCAGCCACAAGTCCCTGGCCCAATTTGTGTTACTCCCTTCACGCCCCACACAGAGGCCTTAGATGCCCGCAGACACCACTTGGCCTCTGCCAGCATCTGGGCTGGTATTGGGAAGGGGGGCACAGGGTGCCCTGGAGGACAGGACCAGGGGGGTGAGGAGATGGATGGAGGGAGGGACAGCCAGGCGCTGTGGAGGGGTGTGGGGCTGGCTGGCCTGCAGTGTCTCCGTGCCATGACATGGCTCCCCACACTGCCTGAGAGCACCTTGTCACCTTTGTGCCATGTGCAGACGCCCCATTTTGGGCAATGAATCGCAGTCAGACCAAAGCTCTGCAAGAAGAAATGCTCTGATGATGGAGGGGTGTGCATTCATGCTGTGTGCAGATCAGCCCCCAGGATAATATTCCTACAAAATTGCCCAAATAACTGGCATATCTGCTTGGTGCTTGCTGCCAGGAGACAGTGCAGACTTGCCTGTCAAAAATTGCTTTTCTTCCCACATAGGAGCAAGATATCTGCCTGTCTGCCTGCCTGATCTCCCAAACTGGCTGTGTGTAAACATTGGTTATCAGAAGGTGGGTGAGGACTGTCCCCATCCCACTGGGCACCCACAACCCCATGTCAGTTCTGCCCCACCTTTGATTTAAAAGGGAAACTTCATCCAGAAGTTTTCAAGCTGCAGAGAATTACCTCCCCACCCCTCCCTGGACCCAACTGATTTTTAACCAGTTATGGACCAAAGCCTGTCCGTGCCTCAGTGGGGCTGTGCCGGGCGAGAACCCTCCTGGCAGGGGACATGGTGGGGGAGCCTTCACCTGGTCAGCATCGCCAGCCCAGTCCCTTGCTTGTCCCCAAATCTTGTCATCCTGGCACCCACCAAGCTGTGAAGCGTGTGACCTGTGGAAGCTGAAAATCCCTGGCCCGTGGCTGAGCAGCTCTACTGACCTCTTTCCTTTACAGCAGATCTGTCAGCGTTCAGCTGTTATGATTAAAAAAAGCTCACTAACCCCTACAGATACTTTTCTGATTAGGAGTTGTGCTGAGGTAGTTCAAACTCAATGCGTGAGTTGCTTTGTTGAGGAAAAAAATAATAAAAGGAATAAAAGCCAGTGCTTGCTTTGGATGGTTTATGGTATTATTTATTACTCTTATGCCTCAGAGAATCTTGCAGATCCCTGATATTAAAAAGCAGCAGAGAGCCTAAGAAGAAGGACGATGCCTCAAAGTTTTACGGGCACAAGCACATTGTAATTAAAAGACGGATTTGCATTGACCCTGATCATTTTGAGACAGGCCTCTAAAGTTCAGGCTAAACTAGCCTGGGTTATTTTTGGTTTTTTTTCAAATAACTCCTCGGACGTCTCGGCCGGTAGAGTGCTATGTGAATTTCAATTTCTCTCTTCAAATAAAACATCGACATAATTTTTATATTCTTTGAAATATCTGTGTGATTTTGTTCATGGAAACTCTTTGATTTAGATTTAAAGGATTTAGTGACTGGATAGGAGGGTATCTGGAATTAATGGTGAAAATGGTAATTATTTGTTTTACTGCCTTCTGAAATTCTTTTATTTCTCTGTACTATCTCTAAAAGCATGTCTGGCAATAACAAGCTGTCTCTAAAAATTCAATTAAATGTATTGCCAACAGAATATTTTATAATTTTTTATACCAGTAGTTAGAGTGTTAAATAATATATTAGTAGATTTATAGACTACATTTAGGTACGACTATGAATAGCTACAGTAAAAACTCAGAATATTCATGTAAAAAGGGAAAGGAGGAAGTTTGGTTTCTGTGTTTTAAGATTTTTTTTCTCGTCGTCCTTCTTATTTGAGTTTCAGTTTTAGGACTTAAAAAAAATTAGATTTTCACATCTTTTTTTCTTTTATTCTCAAATGACAAGAGTAAGTCAGCTATTTTTTTGAGACAAAAATTCCTGTGAGATTTCTCCTTGTTTTAAATAATTAAATATTAAAGGAGTAAGAAAGAAGCAGGCAGATCCTACAATATGGACATGAATCAAATGGGATATTTATTTGCATAGGTACATGACAAATAGAAAAAAATCGATCCCGAAGCTGTATGAAATTGCCAGTTACTCCATTACAGTGTTACAAATAGATTATTATCCATAAGAATGTAAATCTTAATGTCCTAAAAATATTTAATTTGGTAAATGACAAATATATTTTTAATTCCTATAAAGCAGAAATAAACCATCTCCCAGGAACTGGGCACTAAACCCAACTGCTCCCCCCAACCCGTCCTATTTTTTAATTGATATTTCTTTCCTTTTTTTTCTTTCTTATTTTCTTTTTACTTTCCAAAGTCTCATCAGCTCTTCTGAATTTTGCATTTCATTTCTCCTTCCTTCTCCCTCAATAAAAACACTTTTCATCAGAAAACTTGATACTTTTTTCCTTCTGAGCCTCCCTGTGAATTGTCTCTCTCCCTCCAGACAAGTTTCGAGGATCAACAAGTTAACCTCCAGAAAGATTACAAAGGTAAAAGTGGGCTGCTTAAGAGGTGAATCATTAAACGTAAGGTGAAGTATACGGCTGCAGAAGGTTTCAATTAAAGTGACAGTCGAGGCAGCCTTTGCCTGCCCGGGAAGGTTTGCTTTTATCGTCAGAGCTGTGCTGGGAGCTGCGTCCATCCCAGGCAGGGAGGTTGGGTTCCCACCGGCCACATTCTGCATTCCCAGGTCTGCTGCTGCCACAGTCCTCACTTCTGCAAACAACTCTGCTGGTTCCAGCATGATAAATTCGACTGTGACCGCACTAAAATATGGGAAAAGAGCCAGATCTCCTTTATGACCCGTCCAGGCGGGAATCAAGGATCCCGCCTCAGACCTGCCTTCACCCAAAGCTCCTCATTACCCCGTCCTGAGGAAGAGCAGGATCAGGCCCACAACTTTCCCCATTACTTCCCCAAATCCTGCTTTCTCCTACTTATTTTTATGTTTTTAAAGTATCTTTGTTTTAATATCACAGCATATTTAATAAGCAGCCCCAGGGTGGAGGGGGAAATGCGAGATCCTTGCCGGGTGGTGGAAATCCTGCCCCGGTGCTCCCTCATAACCACAGCCCCGGGTCTGCTCAGCATGGGGCACCTCTGGTCCCCCTGCCAAATTTCCGGAGGGTGCCCAGGGACTGTTTGCACTGAAGCAGAGCCTGTGTCTCTGCTCAGAGGGTGATGCATGGGCAACCAGTCCACAGGCAACTGTCCCACACGGAGGTCCCACATGCTTGGAAGGAGTACGTGCAACCTTGGGCTTTTTTCTCCCTGGCTCTGTGGAGTACAGGCAGCACGGTGGTGAGGCAGGAGGTAGAAACGGGTCAGGCTAGATATTCCCCTGACAAGGAGCAGTGTTGTGACATTTTTTGGCACTTCCCTGATTTAAATTTTAAGTATTTCTGAGTTTCACATTTTGCTCTGACATGTTCCTGTATGGCAGCTCCAAGTGTGGATGAGATCCTCTGCACAAGGATGCTCCAGCGACTGGGTTAATTTACTCCTGCTAATTCCTTACATAATCATGTGGGCTCAGATCCTCAAAAGTATTTGTGTGCCTGCCTCCCTTGGAAATCAGAGAGTTTAATTGTCTGCTAAAATTATTGTGTTTTGTTTTGAAAGTAGAGCAGGAAATAACAAACTTGGATTTTATGAGATTTGTTTGCCTCTCTGTGGTCACAGAGCACTTTATTTACCTTTGCAAATAAATTTCCATTTAAATAGCATAGTGCCCAGATTAGAGATGGATTTTTAGACAGTGACCAATAGGAACTTGAATGCCAGCATAGGTTAGGAAAGCTGGGTCTTGGCCTCTTGGTGCTTCTGGTCCCAGTTGGTAAAATGTGTGTAGGACAATGGCAGTCTTGATGCTGGAGGGAAGAATCCATTAAAGCCTGTGAGATGCTGAGATAGGATAATAGAGATCACGTCAGTGAGAGATGCCATCTATTACAGATAACGATTGCACAGCTGACTGCATCTCTCCCTCTGGAAATGGCTCCTTTCTTAGTTTCATTTTTGGCTACACAACCCAAAAGAATTCTTCTCACTCCTTGGCATTTGTCCCCTTCAGATATTTCATGCAATACGGAAGAAGGAGGAATCAAAATACCATGACATTGAAGTTTATTGCCGATTCTGCTCACGTCAGTTGAAATCAGTCACTAAAACCTCAGCCTGCAGGACCCTGTTCTCTGTATTTTTCTTGTCTAGGTAATCATGATGGCAGCAGGGGGAGGTAAGTAGAAGGAAAAAAGAACTGGTTTCATTAGGTGTTAGAAGAGCTTATTAGAAAACAGGAAGAAAAAAAAAGCAATAAAATTATGAAGACGGGAATTAAAGCAAGTGATGAAATCCAATCCCTGCTGACTGCAAGGGGACACTTCTCACGCACCCTTTCTTGGTTTGGAAGATGCCCAGGCATTGATAAACATTTTACGAGAATTCAACTCCACAGCAGCAAGCGGCGGCGAATACCAGGAGAAAATATACTCGTGTGCCAGGATCAGCCCAGCAGCTTCAGAGGCAGCATTTAACCTGCTGCCTCGCAGCCTCTGGGCCCTGTTTGGGTTTGTTGTCAGCCAGCAATTTGGATCTGCAGTATACCTGGGTTATATTTAGGACAATTAAATTAATTGCTGGAACAGACAACCCTTTTTAGACCCAAGGCATTTTTTGCCCCCCTTCTTGATACCGTAGGGCTGATGTAGTGATTCTGGGGCTTTGGCTTGGCAGTCAGAGCATGTGTGTATTTTATGTAAGAAGCAGCAGTAGGGATGGATGCTGCTAGACAAATATTTGGTTAATTTTTGTAATTATTAGTAATAACAATACTCTGCTCTCTCAAGCACCTTTCATCTCTGGGCGCTTTTGAAACACTGGTAAAGTCAAGTGATGCAGCTTCATTCTAGGGGCTGTAATTAGCTTTAACTCCACATTGTAGATGAGGAAAGTGAAGTGGAGGGAGGTGAGAGGATTGGAGGTAGAGCAGAGTGGGGAGCAGTGCCCTGAGCAGCAGCCAGCAAGGCTTACCAGAAGCAAAGCTCTGGCCTCTCTCAGCTTCTTGGTTGACCTGTCCTGAGAGGCAAGCTCATCTCACCATGCTGTGCTGATATTTGGGCCAGCTCCTGAGCCATGAGCCTGAACTTTCCCTCCTAGGAGGTTCAAATACACCCTGTCCAGGAGGATATTCCTTGGCCACCAGCCCATGTCATCTCCCCTCATTGTCAGAAGTGATGGCACAAGATGCTTTCTTGTGGTTTCCCTTTCCAACCCTCCTGGTGACTGGGCTCCACATGCCCGTGAGATGAGAAGGGTCCCTCAGTAGCCAAGAACAGGAGGGACCTGCTGGGTTTTAGAGCCTGGTCCCCACAGATCTGTGCTACCACATCCTCTTTGGCCAGGTTGGCTTTTTGCCTCTGGCTGCCTGTCACAGGACCTTCTCCCCACAAGGTTAGGGTGCTTTTTCCAGTTTCCACCCTATGTTTGTCCACAGACCACTGGTCCCCCACCATGCTTAGGTCAGCTGTGTACCAGCCCTTCTGCTCTGGTATGCTCTAGGTCTCTTGGACATCTGTGTCCAGGCTGTGTTTGTCTTGCTTTCAAATGGGTAGCAAACTCAGGAATTTGGGAATATCCCTTAGGAAACCTAGTATCTAATTCCAAAATGATTTAATGGATCTCTGCCCACTTCTGACTGACTGATCCTTGCCCCTATTTTTGGCCCAGGAGCAGAGGTAGCAGAATGCACCATTTGTCCTACAACCTGGCCAGCAACCTGGCAGCCTGACCCATACCTTTATCACCACCCCCTTCTGCAGTCAGTCTGTGGGGCTTTGGTTCATGAGCCTGTGGATACAGCTGAGGTGCCTGGAGAGGTTGCCATTCCACATTCTGACTTACGGATGTGTGTGGAGGACACAGATCTCTCAGGAGTGAACCCTCTGAGATTTCAGGGCATGGATCATGATTTGCATGGTCTCTTCTCGTCTGCACCTTCCTTTAGTAGGGTCATGTCATGTTTGCCAGGATCTAGGTATAAAACCAGAACAGGTAAGCTCTAAATCTAATCTTGGGGGACAAAAAACCCCAACAAAACCAAACAACAAAGAATTAATAATCTATCTTTTCTATTCTATTTTATTCTATTCCTTTCCATTCTGACACGAATGTGTCTTCCCAGCAAGTTCCCTGGTTCAGGCCCTAAGTGCTAGCAGAGGGATCATGGCTGTAATGCTGAAATTAGTTGAGCCCAGCAGATTGTCAGAGCTTCAGCCCAACACAAGGATTCAATCACCTAAGTATATTTCAGCTCCCAATTGACCCGGTGCTTCTCTCTGTTATTATCCGTGCACAATCTCTCCTGCTGTGCCAAGATTCCTGTGTTCTTCATTTCTCTTCCGTCTCTGATGCCACAAAGTCAAGTGAATGTCTTCAAGGAAATCTCAGTAATAAAACCTATTTCCTCTTCCCAGCTGCAAAGAGAAAGCAGAGTAATAGTTTCTTTATCCATCAGGGACCGGTTAATGCCTCACTCCTCATCATCACCAAATGCAACTAATAAAGGAGTAAAGGAGATTTGGCAGTTTAATGCAGCAGCTAATTTTGTGCCTGCTGCCCTGCCAGAAAGTATTTTCACTTTTGGGTGATGCCAGAACAGCAGAGCTGATTAATTAGCCTTCTCTCGAACAGGAAGAGCTCAGCTAAGATGCCTGCAGCCCCCAGACATCCCAGGCATTGGCCAACCTTGTTAGTAGCCGGCATTCCCAGTATCTCAAGGGTTCATCGGTCTGTCTGTCTGGGTAAGGCAAAAAGACGACAGTGCAGAGCTTTCCCTCGGGAGGGAGCAGGTTTATTACACAGATCAGGTCTAGCTCTGTGAGTGAGAGGACTGGCTGCAGAATGCTCAGGGCATGGAGATAGTGGCAAGGCACCTCCGAGGTGGTGGCTCACAGTGGCTCACTGCAGAGCCCAGCTCTGCCTTTGAGGGAGGCGCTGCACACTCTCAAGTCCCTCTGCAGATGCCGCTTTGGAGGGGTCAGCACTGCAGCTGTCGCACACAGGCGTGGAGCTCCATGGAAAACAACGCTCAGGAATAGTAAATATGTTTGTGCAATGAGCAGAAATGCAAAACAAGGAAACTCCAGTCTCGACAGGCAGTCTCTCAGCAGAGACATTCAGACTCTTTCATGGACTGAAAACAACCAAATACACCGAAGCACAAGCCGCACGCGAGGGCAGCCCCCCGAGCAACATGTGCTCTGCAGGACCACAACAAGCAGAGCTCCTGTGCCGGCTCAGTAGTGCTCTCCATGGGCCATTAACATCTCCTGAGCTCTCCCTGTCCAGCCTTCATCTTCCACAAGGTGTTTCAGAACAGCTTAAGCCCATGGACAGATTAATTAAACTCGGGGACAGGAACAGGCAGTTTCTGCAGGGCCTGGTCATTTTCCTTTCCATGTAATTTCTCAGAGGTTTTATGGTAATGCCTGTAAGAGTTTGCAAGACCAGGAACTCAGTGAGTGTGTTCACAGGCAGAGAAACTCCCTTCAAGCATGCAAGGTGTAGGATCCAGCAAAACAAGTCCTTTGCTCTCAGTTGGGTCCCTTTAGATGCTGTGACAGTAATGACAATACTGAGAATTTCAGTCTGGAGACTTGACCAGCTTCTGCTGTCTGAGAGCTGGTGGGGGATGAGAGGCTGCAAAGAGGGGAGCAGGTGGATGGTATGGGGTGCTTCTCCTCTGGACCTGCTGCTGGGCTGCACTGTGAACTAGGCAGGTACCCCAGCAAGAGCATCTTCCTGGGGGCTGGATAACTCTGCTGCTTTTGTAATGGGTGCAGAAAAACAGATGCTCCAAAGAGGCCCTTCAACTGATCCCAAAGGAGCAGTCCATGGTAGGCTGGTTGTGCCCTATAGGTACCTTTACAGACCACCCAGATGTGTGCAGGTGTTCATACACAATCCCTGTTTGGGGTTCTTCTGGCTATTCCTGCCTCCTTGGGCTTTCTGAGCATCACTTCTCCCAGCCCCATGTGTCAAGCTGAATTTTCCCACTTGGGTGCTTATTCAGGGAAACACAGGCTTGAGAGGCCTGAATGCATCCTTAGTAGGAAGCAAGGGCTTTCACCCTACTGCAGGTAGGTGAGGTTTAAGCCAGTCTGTAAAGCACTCTGGTTGGAGTGAAGCACGGAGTCTTTCGGACAGAGACCCAGAACAGCTGGTGATAGCTGAAACTTGCCGTTTCAAGGTGCCAGACTGCTAAACTGCAACACACACAGAGGAGACCTTGATCCAGAAGAGAAGATAAGGTCTTTCATCTGGTACAAAGTAGCCAGTACAAAACTAGACTGAAAACACAGAGAAAGTTGGAACCATGAGGTTGTGGTGTGGCCTGGGGATGGGGTGCAGCCTTCAGGCACATTGTGCCGTGATGTGTTATGGCTATAAGCCAGAAAATGGAAGGAGTATCAGTTTTGCATTTTTCTGGAGTGAAACACTTTTCCATGTAAAATGTATTGTGCCAGCATTTCCTTCACGCTGTATCCAACTTCATGATGAGGGGAAAGAAGTTGCTTTTCTTCCACAATCCAGCTTTGATATGGCTGCTCCAGTTGGTATAAAACCCTTGGGATTGCTTATAGAATGCAACACTGTGAGGAAGGGTGGCCTTGGCACTTCCCAGGCATGGTGGTGTGTGTGCATGATGAGAGCTAGATGAGGCTGTAGCCTCCCCCTGTTCCTGATGAGCCGTGTGCCTAGGTGGGGCTGTCCGGGAGTGGGTGGGCTCGGCACAGATGGAGCTGCAGGGACCATGCACTGGCTGTGTGCTTCACAGAGATTGACAAATCAACTCACCTTGATTTATCTTGCTTTCCCAGATGATATCTTGAAATGTCTCAATCCTATTGCTCAGGCCCAAGCTGGCAGATAAGAGGCAGCCTGTGCCTCGCTGGGACAGGGTTTAGGCAGCGAGTGAGTCCAGCTGGCAGGAAGCGCATCGCCTGACTGCAAGGGGACGGAGCCTTCTGCTGTGGCAGTCACGAGATCAAGAAATGCTTTTTCTTCAGAAGAACTTGTTGATTTTAAAAATAAAGCAGCCGTGGCCTATGCTCCCAGGAATGTCTGGGATCAGGAAAATGGAAAGACATTTTTCTGTTCCTGGAGCAATTTGCACTGTAAAATATAAACAATGTTTGTTCCTCTGGACCTCCCCAGCTCCACACTTCTGTGTTTTGGTGAGTGACCTTCCTCCAGTTAACTAGTATGACTTAAGTGGCATGGTGATAGTGCCAAATTCCTGATATCTGACAGCTTCCCTCTTCGTACCCACAGCAGCCAAGTGGATCTAGGGAGTGCTCTGCTCATGGAGCAAACTGCCTGACCTGAAAGTATCTTTGGACCAAACCGAGGCTCAAACCTGTAAAAACTTGTGTACCTGCTCAGATTTTAGAGCATGAGTAATCTCAGAGGCTGAACATATTATTGCTATCATTTATTCATATGCGCTATCTCTATGTCTCTGTCCCCCTATTATCTCAGTGTCTTGTAAACATTAATGAATGATTCTCAGGTCCCAGCACACCACTTCATTGTTTTGGTAGCAGGTCATGGGGAATGATTAAAGTACTGGGGAAAAATGGGAGGTTGGATTTAAAAATGTCTGGTTTTATTAAAGTTCCTTTGCTTAGCTTCTGGAGCACAGAAAATTCAGGGTACCGTAACAGTGTTTTCTGAGACATTTCAGAAAATAGGAACCATTCCCCAAGCTGTTCTGTATCATCCCCTTCTGAAAGGTTCATGAAAGCCATTAGAGGTGTTTCCAAACCTTGCTGCCACTAAAGAGTTAATGCACATTGCTATAAACCAGATTTTCAGGTCATTTCAGATGAAAAACCATTTCCTCTCATTTAACTTACCTCTGAGAAAAATGTTGCTCCTAACCCTGGCTGCCTGATTTTATTAACCTCTGCCATTTTCACTGGGACTTCAGAAAGGCAGGATTGGCCAAGGTCCAGCCAGGCTGGGATGTGTGACCACCTGCCCTCCAGCCCTGGATGCTGGTGCAGGCAAGTGGCTTCTGTGTCCCTCATCAGGAAGAGGAATTTCACCAAGGAGCAAAGCCCAAAGGGTTGGTTTTCTGCAGCCATGCGTGTGAGACAGGGACCCTGCGTTGGGTGTTTGGGAGTGACATTTCTGGATCCACGACCTGGTTGCCTTGGGGTTGGAACTGGTTGTCTCAGTGTGGGATCAAGGCTTGGGGTGGGTTCTCCGACCTTCAGCAGGGACTGGCCTTGTGCCCTCTGCCATTGTGGGAAGGAGAGTGACCCACACAAACTCAGCCAAGAGGACCTCTATCTGCCACTTGATCCTCTCTGTGTGACACCACACTGGGGGGAAACCTTGCCAAAATGCTAAAAGGACAGAGCTGCCCAAATACAGTATTCAAAGCCTGGTCTGGAGATGTATCCTCAGCAATGACAGGTCTGATACAAATGTCCAGTTGAGTTAATTCACACAACAGCAAAGGACTGGGAGATATCCTCAATTCCCAGGCTCAGAGCTGGGGATGGGTGAAATTATTTCACCTGAAACTTCCCTTGTGTGAAAAATGCAAATTTGGTGACAAATACTTTTGAGCATTAGTGCTGGTTGAACTAAATTGTTTGTCCTGAGAAAAAAATTCCAAGAAAGTACATTTGCAATGTTTATTTCAGTTTGAAATTCCCCTCCATTTTACTTGTAAATAGCTCCAAATCAAAGCACAGCATTTTCTCCTCACCTTTCACATTTTCTGTAATTTAAATTAATAGTCCTAGTTGCAATCTGAACTAATTCTCTCCTTCCTGACTTTTCAGAACTGCTCATGAAACAAAACAACTCCAAATTCATTTTTTCAGACATCTCTCCTCAGAATCATTAGACACATTAACATCCACCACATAAATGAAACCACAGGCTATCAATGTTTTGAGACAGCTGTATTTCCCACCAGAAATTTGCATAGCACCTTTGTAGCACTCTGAATTGCTCTACCAATACTTTTTTGGGGAAAAATGCAATTTACTGGTACTGGATCTAGAATTAAGAGACTAAAAGTCCCCAAGCAAAACCCAGCCATCCTCTTAGCCACCAGTCTCAGGTCTCTCTTCCTGCCTATGTGTCTAGCACTGGGCAACCTTTGTTTATTCCCCACCACTCCTCATTTTATCTGTCCCTAAGAAAGTGGCATCATCCTGTTTTCCTAACCCATTTCTTCTCTTGCAAAGCCATCCAGCTGAAAGATCTGGTCCAAAGAAAGGTTTTAAACTCTTTTTCATCAACAAAACATGACCTTTCAGAGGATTCCAGCAGCTATCTCTGCAAAATTTCCATTTTTGCCACCACTTAAGGTTTTCATCAAACTCCCATCTAACAAAGTAGTTCTCAGCAACTGGAAGCAGAAGCATTTCAGCCCTCTGGGAAGTGATATTTGTCTGCATCAAGAAAATTCTCCCAATTAGACAGAAAATGGATATTTCTTCCCCTGTAATACATACTTCTAGTGAAATCCCCCAGCTCAATTCCCCTCCCCCCTCCAAAAAATAATAAGAGCAGAAGCAGAAAATAGTGAAACAAACAAAAAAAAAGCTTTTCCTGCAGAAAGCACCGCTTCCTGGTGAGCTCTGCCACCAGAGCTCCCACTCTGTCTCTTGGGAGGTACTGGCTGAGAAGGTGAAGGAAGGCAGCAGCTCACCCCGGCAGTTGTGTGCCTCCCACACCCCCAGCAGCCCCAGGAAACTGCAAGGTTTGGTTTCCCACAGTCAAATGGAGGACAATGGTGGGGCTGACGCCTCTCTCTGCTCTCTGGTGACCTGTGTCTTCACGTCAGGGATGCTGATGGAAGCGGCCCAGCTCCCTCCACCCAGTGTCAGGCTGGGATGTGCAGTGGGGCTGGCAGCTGGGGATTGTGCCCCTGGGTGGAGGGGCTTGGTGTGGACTCTTCAGGCCCCATGGCCTCCCACCAGAGTCCCCATGCCTCCCACAGGATGGAGGAGACTGTCTCTGCACGGCCCTCCGGCTGGCAGTGCTCAGCGCGGTGAGCTCACCCCACCGCCTGCACCCAGGTGGAGGTTAGGCAACATTGGAGGAAAAAAATATGGGGGTGGAAAAAAGGGAAATGAGAAAGAAAAAGAAACATGAAGGAGATGATGATGAAATGTTTGCCCTGCCTCAAAAACTGCCCTATCAGGGCAGGGGCAATGCGAGCAGCACTGACAAAACACGCTCACGCTGCCCCAGAAACACGCTGTGGAAAGATGTGGGTCAGTTAAGATGGGTGTTCTCGGGAGGCCCATGCCCAGAACGCCAGATGCAGTGGGAGCCCTGCTGGGCAACAGCCAGGGCACTGTTGTTACATGGCTGTTGCAGAGATGTGCTACAGGGCTAGAGAAGAGGAAGAGGAGGAGAAGGAAGAGGAGAAAAGAGGGAAGGAAGACTGGGGGAGTTTCGCTCATGTCGTTGCCATGGGGCCTGGCAGCCCAGCTCAGCACCTGTTGCATTGGAAGTTTGAGTCGTGTCTTGCCAGGTTGTGCTGGAGCAACTTGACTGAGTGAGGAAGGTCCTGAGCAAGCAGGTCCAAGATGGGCCCAGGCTCCCTTGCTCCATCCCTTCCTCTTGGATGTGAGTTTTGGGGCTGGAGCTGCTCAGCGGTTGAACGCTTAACCTCTGACCTGTCTCCCCAGGGCTCCCTGCAGAGAGGTTGGGCCTTTTTCAGCCCATGCGCTCTGAAGTGTTGCCCAGGAGAGCTGGGTCCTTGCAGAGCTCATTTACAAACCCTCAAGACAGGCTACTGTGCAGAGTAATCCTCTGCAGAGCTCTCTCTTCTGGGAGCAAAACTCTTCTTGAGGACAGGCCTCCTGAGAAGGTCCTTGGGCTGGTGCTGGTTTGTCAGACTCAAGCAGGGACGATATTTTGCATAGAAAAACTTCCTCTAAGAGGACTCAGACTTTCTCTGTGTCCAGTAGCACCTCCCAAAGGTGTTGGAGGCTTTGGTTTACCACATCTGTGTCATGATGCTTTGCAGGTAGGAGCCTGCATCCAGTCCCATGTGCAGTGCCTTAGCAAATCCAGCACAAATAACTGGAGAGGGTGTTCGGAAATGTCTGTGTCTCCTACAGCCACAGAGCTGGGAGCTGGCAATGGTTTG
>WBMZ01021526.1:0-21014 GCA_013400975.1 Atrichornis clamosus | reverse complement strand
GGGGTGGGCAGGGGTGGGAATGTTGGTTTTGGGTTGTATATTAACCGAACTAGTTGGTATCCTTTGCTGTGTTACATCTAGGCAGAACACTGCTGTGATTCAGTGCATAGGGAAAAGCAAACACTGTCTTTCTAAAGACAGTATTTTCTAAGAGCTTGGGCTGCTGTCCCAATATGTTGTGATGCATGCACAGAAAAATGGAGAACAGCAGGCAACAACAAGCAGGTTGAGCAGGACAACAGGGCTGGAACCTAAGAGTCAAGTGAAATGTCAGTCTTTTTAGCTTGAACACTCTTTTCCTTAATCTAGCAGGAAAGTAGTATATTCTGTAGTTTTGGAATCTGAGATCAAAGAACCATAACAAAGAGGAATTAAGCAGGTGATACTGGTCTGAGTTGTTTCAATCTCTCTGCAGTTTCATGCAGGCAGCACTGTTTTGGTTTACACTTAGTGTTTTTGAGGCTATTGCCATTAAAAAAAATCTTTATTTTAGATGAAGAGGGAAGAAAATTAATTAAGTTGAATGTTGCTCTGCCCTCAGGAAAAGGAAAGGTATTACCTCTTCTAATTTCTTACTGTCCTTTGTTCCCATAGAAACATCTGCAGCATTTGATTTTCTAATCTATGTCATTTAAATAAACTCTTCCAGATTGGGGTAAATTCCTGATATTTAAATTAAATGTAGGGTAGTCAAGTTTCTACCCACAGACTTATTTTCATTTTATATAATGCTGAGTGTTGCTAATCGTTGTCCTGTTTTATTCTCTGCCTCTTTATGTTGACCACCAGATCAGCTTAAACATAAGAAGTTCTTTCTAACTGGTCACGCTGAAATTGTTGTTGAACCACAGACAAAATTTCCTTATTTGCCTTTATAATGTAGAATTTGTGATGTGGATTTCAGAAATGCCTTGGGAAAAGATTGAATAACCTGCTGCAGCACACTTCATGAAGTTTACTTCATTCATATTTCTAATAATAATGGACTCTATCCTGATTAATGCATTATGGTACAATCCTGATGATACAACTTTTGTGAAGCTTAAATCAGTACTCAGTGAAGCTGTTACTCCAAGTTCTCATTGCACTGTTATTGCAGGCAACAGTTCAGCAAACAAAGTATCATACTTAAGTAAGAAAAATACTACTTTATTTTTCTTTTTTACCTAAAAACTAATGTGACTCCATTGTTTTGTGATTAGTACATTATGTTAATATACCACAACTTTTGTGACAAAATTTAGGTCTAAATTATCCAGTTGCTTCCTGTAAAACTCAATCAGATCAGCATTCAGGTAACTCTCTTTCTGCAGTTTTAATTCCACCTCTTATTTTTCAGCTTCTTGTCTGATTATATTTCCTACAGTTTTCCATTTTGTACTTCTGCTCTTGCTGGACCTCCTGTCTTTCGGCCCTCTTCCAGGCTCTGCTCCATTCCCCCTCCAGCATTTCTCTGTCTGCTCCTTCTGTTCTTTACCTGTTCCTCAAGGCTGCTTCTGTGTCCAGGTTGTCCCACTCACATACTGGTGTTTATTTTTTATTTAAAGTTTTGAGCTGTGATAAAATGAACTCGGACCACTGAGTTGTAGTACTTCAGCAGCGTAACAAAAATTTTCTAAGAACTGTTGTTAAAACAATCCAGTGGGGGTTTAAAGGTGACATTACAATGCAAAAGTGGGGTCTCAGGTTTCAGTATGGTAATCTCTTTTCCTTATCTTAAGGTACACTTCTCGAATTGAAAGGTAATATACGCTGCAGAGAGGAGGGATGATAGGTCTGTGCTTGTCCTGATGCTCCTCATGAGAGATTGCTTGCTAAAGGGTATCACATTGGCTCATATGTTGAGAATAGAGGTAGGTTCAAGACGTGTAC
Organism: Atrichornis clamosus; assembly: GCA_013400975.1. Taxonomy (NCBI): domain Eukaryota; kingdom Metazoa; phylum Chordata; class Aves; order Passeriformes; family Menuridae; genus Atrichornis; species Atrichornis clamosus. Next base: position 19,142 of record WBMZ01021526.1, on the reverse strand, counting down.
TTCATTCAGTTCCAAGAGGGAGGAGAGGGAAAGAAGAGAGAGGGATGTGGCACAGACCCACTGATTTTTTTTTTTTTTTTTAATATTTTGCTTCAGGATCAGGTTGTGATGAAAGAAACTGTACATCTGGGAATTTCTATGTGCTTTCAGCTGTCATGTGATAGCGTGGCAATTACTGCACAGGAGCATCTTCATTGTCAAAGATTTAAGTGTCTCACTCAAGATCATCCAGAAATACATGTCTTGGTTCAACCCAGGACTGCTGAAACCTGTGCCAGTACCCTGCCCATGTCAGGCTGGCCTGTTTTCCCAGAGTGACAGTAAGGGGGAAATGGAAATCCTGATACTAACAGATAATACCAAATAAGCTACATTCAAATACACAAAGTAAAGAAGGACAGTTTTAATATTCTAGGTTCTAAAGCAGATAAAAGACCCCAGAGAAGTTTTAACAAAGAAAAAATTATCCTATTGTTACAGAATGTAGAGAAATACTTAGGATATTTGCTAAATAACTTTGATAACATTGCAGCTTGTCACTGTCTGTCTAAAAATCCCGGTTGTTTGTTTTCCAGGGCATGCCATGACGTTTGGTTAGTTTTTGATGTGCTCTGATTACAGTACACTTCAGGCTAAGTAACTTGCAACTGATGTGTTTCTCCTTTGCTGTTGTCAAACATATGTCCTCTTTGCTGAAGAGAGTCCAGGGGAAAACATGTTCTGAGGTCACATTCTTAGCACTTACATCTTTTGAACTGCATTTTTAGAAACATCTGTAAGCCTGTCAATCAGTTTTAAACCTTGGGTATGGTTTTGTGAGGACACTAGAACTGCTAATTTTATTTTACTGAAAACCATGGGAGGAGCAAGTTTTGCGCATTTAAGAATTATTAAATGCCAGAATTTTAGTTGGCTACATTTATGTGGTATCCTGGAAACCTTAGTCATATGTTCACATGAAGTGTTTTCATTGAGATATCTTTGTTTCTGTTTATTTTCCTTGTGAAGTATTTCACTCTGACTCATGATAAGTGTTTATGATCCAAACCAGGCTTCAAACAAAAACCAAATACTTCTTGATATTTGCATGTTTGTGGCAATCACTACAACTTCTGCTAATGTTGAGATGGCAAATAATTATCCTTGATGGAAACTATGATATAAGATGATATTTCTTCCCTTGCTGATGTCATCTGTTCTTGTTACCTCATGGATAAGGAACTGAGGTTTTTGGTGTGAAAGGAAGAAATGCTCATTAGCTTAGGGTCCTTAATGTGAAACATCAAAAACATGAATTTTTTTTATGTCTTTAACACATTATAACATTTTATATAATCAAAATAAGACTTCAGTGGGCACTGATTGCAGCTATGAGTACCATGACTTAGATTAATCAGGTGTTGTCTGCTGGGTGCTGGGACAGTGGCATAGCCCCACTGAACTCACTACCTTAGCAGCATGGGAGGCAGAGGTGGGTATGCAATTGAGTACCTCAAACATAAATTCAAATTCTTTGATCCTGAGACCCACCTTTTTCTTCATGCAGTTTCACTACATGTTTCTGTACAGCTTTCCCTGTGCATGGAGACTGAGTAGAGGCCAAGTGGAGCTGATGCTTACCATAAAAGTGTCCATCCTGAGTGTACACTGAGGATAAAAATTTCTGTGTGGTCTGAAATAAAAGCCCATATCATGTTTCATAAGCACAGAAGTGATGATTGTATTTCACAGATGCAGCCTTAATCCTGGCACGTCTTAGGCACTTGATACTGCAAACTCAACAGCCTTCTGATATAGTTGTGTTATATGTCAACACCTAAATATTTTAAAAGGCTATATAAAATCCAGAGTTTTCATCCTGTGATATTGAGGAAAACGTTAGCTATATATATGTAGGACAGCTATTTGAGAGCTCCTGGTCTTGGAGCATAGTGAGGGGGTCAGTTTGGTAGCCATGGCTGTCATTTCGGGGCTGGCAGACCAATCAGAAGCGGGAAGAATGTATTTTGCTATAAAGCTCCCTGATTTATTGATGGCAGTTGAATGGAACAAAGTGTCATCTACTGCCACAGACCTTTTTATCTTGCCATTAGGGTAATTATTCCTTCATGATGTGGTGTGACTGCTAGCTGTGAAATCCTAGGAGAGAAGGTTTCTACTCTTCTACCATCACAGTGACCCCCTTAAGATACAAGAGGGGAAAAGGCAGGGGAAAAGCACACCACGTCTATTGTTGAGGAAAAAAAGTAATTAGGCAGCCTATATATTAGATAACCTTATATTTTTTTTTACAGTAATTACTATCTTTCATATGTAGATAGATATTCACAGAATTACTGAATCAATTAGGTTGGAAAAGACTTTTGAGATCATCAAATCCAACCTATGACCTAACACCACCTTATTAACTAGACCATGACACTGAGTGCCATGTCCAACCTTTCCTTAAACACCTCCAGGGGCAGTGACTCCACCTCCTTGGGCAGCCCATTTCAATGCCCAATCACTCTTTCTTTGAAGAATTTCTTCCTAATGTTCAACCTAAACCTAATGTTCTCCCTCTGTATTTCCAACAAAGTTGCTTTTAAATTTGCCAGAGCAAATTTCCCAAGTCAGAAATGGCATTTTAAATTTTGAGGCATCCGTGTCTGTATGTGCATGGCTAGTGATTTTGTAGCATATTCACTGATGTGGTTAATACTTTAAAGCTGCTTTTTAAAATGAAAAATTGATGTTGATTAGCTATTATATGAGCACAAATTCTATCTTTACAGTCTCAGTGTTATAAGTAAATCCAGTTAAATTTTGAAAGGGTGTTCATTCCCCCTCATTAATATAGTTTTTAGCAAAGGACTTAATACAAATAGTAAAATTGCAATTGATTGAGTCCAAAAAAATTGTTAAAATCTTCTGTCCTAAGTGCTGTGAGCAAAGCAACTAATACTTTGCTCATGTGCCCTTGAAAATAGCACGGGCACTGCCATGTGTCAGAAGCTTTGCCAACATCTGGCCGGTGAGCCAAGGCTACAGGAATGCAGATTTTGAATCAGCAATGCCTACTAAATGCTCCTGGAGTGTTGTTAGCAGGAAGATGTCACAGCATGGCATCCTACAATGCCTGTGACTTTGTGATAATTTCTCACCTGCATTTTGCTGTCCCAGGGCAAGAACAAGAATTGCGTTTAACGCATAATCCCAGGAAAGGGCCTGACTATCTCTCCATTGGACTTCAATATATCCCTTACTCTGACCTCAGCTGAAGGAAAACCAGGAGTTAATTTTTCATGCTTTACAATAATTCCTTTTAATTACTTTAGGAATTGAGATATATCAGTGGAAATATCATGGGCTTAATATACTCCGAAGCCAAAAACAGAGAATTGCAGAACTCAGAAAACAGTACTAAGGATGTTCCTTCAATCATCCTTTACCACTTAAAAATGTAACTTAAACACATTATTTAGATGTTTTTACATGTAATCACTCTTAGGATTGTATGCTAAAAATCCTAATGCTTGGAGGGTGGAGGGAGCCATTTGCATAAACAGAAGCATGGAGAGCAAGATGCTAGGTTTAGTTACTCTACATGGCAGTTTTAAGGCAGTAAGCACCTAATTCTGTGTCAGGGAAATTAGAGACTTATTGATTTCCTCTAAAAGATATATATAAAACACGCATTTTCCCACACAGACCACTTCCTTTCAGCATAAGCAGGCATTTATTAGTTGATCTAGGAAAAGCCAGGCTTGCAACCTTCAATAACTAAGCTAAGGGTCACTTCTGTGTTGAATTCCATGCGTTGTGAAAGTCCGGAGAAGCTTTTCCTTACTCTTCGTATGAAAAGCCTGACATACTATTAATATTATACCCTGTTAACTGCCAGATGCTGAGCACTTTGATGCAATATTAATCCTCTGGATTTAGTGTTGCCATTTTGCTGAGCAAGCTCAGACAGCAAGTGCAATAAAATAATTCAGAGACATGTACTTTAAAAAAGTGGAGTAATGCAAGACACATTGCAGATCTTCCGATCTCATATCAGTAAGAATTGAAAAAGTGAGAGAGAATCCAGTGCTGCAGTTTGTCAGGAAATCAATCACAAGTTAAAATGCATGCTTGCCATTTTCATTCTTGCAAAAGTATTGCCTGGCTCAGGCAGAGGCTGCTGTTCATCAGTAGTCAACAGAATCCCAGTAGTTGACATTTGCAGCATACAGAGATGCCTGTCTGGTTGGTTTTAGAATAAACTAACAAGAAAAAGTTTAAAATGCAAAGCCTAGCTTGGTACAGTATTTTTGCTTGTAGTCACATCTTCCTTAATGGACAGGTATCAGTTTTTATAAAACACATAATATTATTTTGAAAGTTTTAGTAAATGATCTGTACAATTAACAGTATCAGGGACTGCGAGCAGATGAGGTTTGTCCAGTTCCTGCTTGGCACATTAAGAGCACCCTAGTTTTATTATTTTGCTCTATTTGTCTCCTTCATACAAAGATGGTTAGCATTTGAGACAAGAGAATTTTGGTTTTTTTAAAGCATATCATGCCTAGCACCTGAGATTGTGAGATCCTGAATCCTCTTGGGAACCAAGTAAATTTTTGTGTCCTGTGCAGATTTCTAAATTCCTAACATTCTTTAGTCTTTTTTGGGTAACGTCAGTGTTCTGACAGAAAAATATCCTTTCCTTACTGAAAGTCCCAGGGTCAGAACAGCAGCCTGTGCAGTGGGGAGAGGGACTGAGCTGCTCTGTGTGTGGTTTGGACAATGGATGGTTGCCTTGACCAGAAATTCTTTTTGGAGTTGAGACATGAAATATCTCCTTATTTCTATGCAATTTTTTGACTAATTCTAATTTCTGGTGTTTGAAGAGGAATGATGCTGCTAATGCAGCAGAAGCTAATGACAGTAACAAGCAGAAGTGTGAACGATGAGGAGTAGTAGGGGCAAGAGTTTTCTCAGCACAGTTTGCAGTTTGTGAGCAGCACAGATATATGGAACTTGAAGCTGGATCTTACTGAGGACGTTCAAGAGGTCAGGTACATGGGAAACAGGTAGAGTTGCTGTTTTAAAATTTCTCTTGCCCACAGCAGAAGGGTCACTTAGTGTTGTTAATTAGCAGTTATTCATGGTACTGATTTAGTCTCACTCCATAGGCCATCCGGCCTCCTGGAGACTCTGGGACTCCTCCTGGATTAAGAAGAAACCCAGCCTCCTGGACAGCCCCAGACGTAGGACACCTAATCCATACAAGCACAGGCTGCGTGGAGCAGTTACCTGCTGTAGGGACAGTGCATAAGGCTATAAAAATCAGTACTGTGTCATTTTAAATAGGCTTTCATATTCCTTAGGGTTAAGAAATAAATAAAAAGGTGAGAGGGGAGGGGTTTTTTCCCCTTCTCTTCCTTTAGAAGGAAATATGTTTTGTTTTGAAGGGAAATTGAAGATAGAGAATAATGAACTAGGGTAGGAAGTATATTTTAGATATAACATCTGCACAGAACAATTGCAGAAGTGTGAATGAGGATAGGATATAATTTAATGAAACCTGCATTGTTCACTGCTGTAAAGCTCTAACTTTTCCTTGATGTACATTTTTCTCTTTCAGAACCATACTCAAGTCATCACAGAGAAAAAATTAGGTAATTGCAGTCAAATAAATGATCTAAATCTTCATGTTATAATCACAGAAGACCCATGGATTTTATAACCTCTAAATTCTACACTGAGTTTGAAGATTAAATTGCTAGAAATTAACAATTCCTTGATTAAAGTTTATTGAATGATCAACTAAGAAAAGAAAAAATATGTGCTCTTTAATAGTATTATTTCAAGATCATTGGCAATAAATAGCCCTGAATTAATAAACAGTTTTATTTGACAATTAATTTTTATTGTGAGGCATTCACTTGCAGAGAGAAAGAGCTCCTTTACTCTAGCTAGCAGAATCACTGGACATGTATGTTCTGGTCAGTGGAGATAAAGACCTTGACAATTTAGTTTACACACTGCTAACTTTATTGAGTTGTCCTCTGTGTCATGGTGTACAGCCTATGCTATGATTTTTGATGGAGAGGAGCAATTGCTCTGTCTTCTCAGGACTAAAACCTGCATGCTTTCAGATTCCTAAAGAAAACTAACCTTTAAAGTTTTCATCTGGTCTCGGCCCTTGGACACTTTCCCAGCTAAAAGGGACACAACTTCAGTGGGCTTGAGTCAGCATATTCCTACCACAGAAACCTCAGGAGCGACAGTTTATGTTCAGAGATGATTTAGCCCATAGCTGTTCGTGCTGCAGTTTCCAGAGATTAACATGGGGCATTGCTTAGTTTGGGATTGGAGCGGGGAGAGTTTCTTGCCATGGTTACATCTGTGAGCTTGTAACAGTGGGGTCTCTGAGGAGCCTTTGTGAGGGAGTTGGAAAGAAACAAAAGAGGTGATGCTACCACAACATGAAACTGAGAAGAAAGATGTCCATGTCTAGAGCTGTTGATGCTGACCACACTTAGCTGGGACAGTCCTAACATTTGCTGATAGCCCACAGGTGAATCTACCTTATCTTGAGCAAAAGCACCACTCAAACTGGGCAGGGTCAGGGCAGATTCAATCCTCTGTAAACCTGCACAGAACTTCCAGGTTCAGTTTGCACAGAATTAATTTGAACAGATTTTAAATATTATCACAAGAAAACTAAGCTCTTTTTAAATTTTATTTTCCCCTAGCCATTTTTCAATATTATCCTAAACAAGGTTTGGATCGTATCTTATACTTTAGTGTTTTTGTTTTTATACTGGTGAGAAAATAAATACACATGGGCAAACCTGACACTAAAAAATCTTGATAACCCTAATAAACAAAAAACATTCTCATCCCATAAACATCTTGAAGTATCTGGAGGGAACTCATGCGTTTTTACATCTCTCCTTAAGCAGTGAATGAACTAAAATAAAGAGAAAAGTGGAAGACAATTATACAGTTTTAAAAAATACTGCAGTTCCCACACTATGACCTTTTCACAATCATAACAAGATGGTATAAGAAATATAAAGTTCGAGTGCTAGTTTCAAAACAAAGGATCATACAAATTATTTTAGTGAATGTTCTTGAAAATCTAGATTGAGTTGTAGTTCTTTACCTTTTCACAGATCACTTCTGATAAAAACTTCTTTTTTTCAGACTTCTCTCTAAGAAATAATTTGGGACAATAATTTTAAAACAAAATTCTCGTGTATATGATGCTGGTTTGCAGCTTTCCAAAGAAAGAGGAAACATAATACTGAAGTTTAGGCAAGGAATATAGGTAGTGGTGAACGAATTTACGAACTGTATAATGAAGCTCCGTGTGAGATGCGTCTAGATGTATTTTAGAGGGAAATCCTATACTCACTAGGATGTGATATACGGAACAGTCAAGGAGTCTCGCCAGTGGGATCCAATGATTGGTACAGTAAATATTCTCTTGTTCAGAAATCCACCCCTAAGTGTAGCAAGAAATTTATGTGATTTGAATCAGTTTCAATAGATTTTGCAGTGTGTTTATGCTTCTGAAAAGCTGCAGTGCAAACCAGCCAGACTCCTTACTCTCCACTTGAAACCCAAATCCAGAAGAGCTGCAGGGACACTGCACAGGCTGCAGACTAGGGGAGAAAAAGCACTGACTTGGTGGAGATCTGTCCACTTTGACTAACTTTTCTTGTGTTGAGATAATTTATTTGGGTTCTGTTTTCCAGAGATAATGAACACAGAGAGTCTACATTTCCGTTGGTTTCGTCATCAACTTGAACAAATCTTCTTCACTAATACCACAGTTATACTCAACAGCATGAAACTGTGTTAGTAGCAGGATGATGACAAAACCATCCTAATTTTTCTACAGGAGGATCTGTAAATTTTAAGTATGGGCTTCCTTGGGCTATTTCAGCCAAGTGAATTGTTGGTAGATTTCTTTAAATCAATTTCCCATTAAAATGAGACCAGTATTTGGAACTGCAGTGAATCACTGAGATTCTCCTTAATTATTTAATGGCTCTTTTTTTTTTTCTGGAGTAGTAGACAGAAAATAAAGTAGGGGGCTGATCTCAGCATAGTATATTTGGAAGATGGAAACCTTCTGTTCAATTCTGCCAATATTTTGCTTTTTGAGTTTTGGTCTTATCATTTGGGCCTTACTATTATTTTGCTGATTAGGCCCAGTAACAGACACTGCTCTAGCTGCACCAGATCCATATAGGAATGAGCAGCACATACAGGAGAGATACAGTTTTTCGTGTTCTTCTTGTGGGCTCATTAATGGTGTTGTGTATCAAGTAAAGTTTGTCTTGTGGGAGAGGTTTGAAAGATGGATCAGCCAAAGTTTGGAAATAGAGGATAAATGTCTACATTCAAAGTGGCAAATTTCTATTGAAAAGTACTTGATTCTAAATTGAGGGGGAAATAGTACAAGTTTGCTTAATTTAATTATTCGCCTACAGCCATGTTTATCTGTAATAACTGTACCTGATCAGAATTTAGCATCTGCAGTGGGCTATGGGAATGAGAATCTGAAGAAGGTCACTGGTGATGCAGCAATATGCAGTGTGCAGATTCAGCACTGTATGCTGTGCCGAGTACAATCATGGAGTTTGAACTGTACTTTTATCTTCTCATTTTTAGTGCATTTTTACTTACGTTTGCAAGTGAGTTAGAGAAATGCTCTGCCACGCTGTCAAACCAATGACATCCAAGACTTCCTGAGCTTCTGATAAAAAGAAATTGAAGGTCACTACTTAAGATCAGCAGGTTTATCTCTAATCCAGTGCAGTAAACTAAATTGACTGTGTATTTTGCAACAACAGCAGAAGATTAAGAAGAGCTAGAGTGTAGTGTCTCATCCATTGCTACGATACACATTTGAGAGAATTGTGAGGAAAGGCCGCATGATTTCCATGATGTCTTCAGAGCAATGAACCTCCAGAAAAAGTGGGTTTGTTTTGACTTTTATCTTAATGTCTGAGCTGTTCAGACAAATTCACTCAGTCAGGTGGTGTTTATGTTCATACTGTGGCTAAGATCTCCATTACTACACTATTCTTGCAGAGGAAGATATTTAAAGCTCTATCTTCATCACACTGTTGTATTCTGGAGAATATATCCAGTGGCATGAGTAAGCAAAATAAGTCTTTTACAGCTGAAGCCTCTTGCTAAAGTGTGAATGGATTCCTGTCTTTATAAGGAGAAATATTCGAAGTATTGGTCCAGATTTTCTCAAATTCTCTTCTTTGCTTGGAATAAGGGTAAAAATAATCTGAGCAATAGTTCTGAGTTCTTGCACGGCCATCTTGATACCTGACTTAGCAGATGCCTTTGCTTGGTCAGCACCTGCAAAGTACAAGCAAGGATTTCTGCCTATTTCTTTAGCCCTCTGTCTCTGCCCAGTCTGCGCAGGGTATAGCACTGGCTACTTTCCCCCTGCTCAGTGTTCCTCTCCATTGCTGCTGATGTCCATTTGGCAGCCAGGGCCAAGGTATGTCCTATTTGTACTTTCCAGATGATGTAGAGGCAAAAGAACTGACGCTGTGGATTTGTGCTTAGTTTGGTCAGAACCACTGCAAAGCCTGGCATTTCTGTTAGTTGACAGCACTGATGACAGCAGTTTACTCCACAGGGGAGTGCTGGTACACTAGAGGCTAACTCAAGACATTTCTTATTCATTCCCAAAGTCAGTTTAAAAATTAACATCATGATTTTTATCAGTGCATGCACACACAAAAAAATTAAATCACTTGGAACATGGCACAGTTAACTGCTAGCTGATTTCTCTTTTCATACTTACAAGGCTGAGCAAAACAAAGTAGCACATTTTCAGCTTCTAGTTGAGTATAGTGCATATTATAAACATATGTGTCAGTTTTGGATAGGAATTGGTGATTATTGCATTCATATTTCTGAGCCTTGTTGATCAGTAAAGAAACACTGGCAAAATTTCCAAACAAGGTGTCTCCCCAGGGAAATGATTCCTCTTGTGTCAGACATTGACAAAGCATCAAGGAAAGACAGTTATGGGCAGTAAAGTAAGGAGACATTTACTCAGTTATGCTTTAAATCTTTTTTCCCCCACATTTAGTTGTGGCAAAAAAAAACTGTGTTGAAGCTCCAGGAAAAATGGTCTGTGATTTTTATCATCCTACTTTTGCTGGTTTGGATGTTTTAATGTGTTATCCTACAGGCAAAGATTGTAGGAGACATTATGGTGGTACCTGTGAATGCATCCACAGTGCAAAGACCAGATTTCTAAACCAATCCACAAAAGTGAGTAGACCTAACAGAGTAGGTAACATTTATGGGCACATGTCAAGTGGTTATGGACACATGTCCACTGGTTTCTGAATTTTTTTTTTTTTCTGTATAGTTGTACATTGTAGCCTGCCCAAGCCTGGAGTTCACCTTCCTGGTGGTACATGAGAAATAGACTGGTGGTTCTTCCCCTGCTTCAGCCATATCTGAACCAAAAGCTCAAGAGCTGCAAAGATATTGGCATGTCTCTAGAACATGAACATTGTTTACATGAACTCAAGCTTTGGTGCTTATGCTGCAGTGCTTAGTCTGTGACAGTTTTGGTATCACTGGAAATTGCTGACAGAAGGAGGGAGCAGGAAAGCATGAGGAAGGCCCATCTCTTTCCATCTGGATTCTTTGGCTCTTCAGAAATGCAAGTTAACTCTTTTGGATGGTGCAAGATAGCACCAATCCCTTTTACTTCACGAGGCATTTGAACCTGTTTGTAAGCTTTGGGAGTAAGTTCTGCAAGCACTTGATAAGGCTTCAATTAAGTGTTCATCTTGCTGCCAAGCACTAAATTACCTGCATTTCCAGGTCACTAGCTGTTTGCTGATTAAGCTCTGATCTCCATTTTGAAAGGATTGTTGTCATTGAAAAAGCTGCTATATTTCCTGGCAGCTGACATAGCACCTTCTCCTGTCCCCGTGCTTTGCTCAGCCCCAAGGAGGGAAACCACAGGAGCAGGTGAAAAGAGAGCAGAAAACATTGCTGGGAAATGAGGATGCATCCTCCCAACTAATTAATTTCCTGACTCCTCTATGTGTGGTGAGGTGCAAGGAACCATTTCCATATTATACTGCTTGTGCTTGCTCCATAAGTATTGCAGCATGCATAAAAATTTTACACAGGCATAAATTCAAAAAATCATTTTGCAAAATGAGAGGGTTGCATCCAGCTGTGTCATATCTAGGACAGACACAGATGTGCTGGGAAGGTGGAGCTCACAAGATATTAATTCATGAGAACACATAATGAAAAAAGGAGTCAGCACCAAGGGGAAAGAAGCCATATGTGGAAGGATGTCCAGTGCAAATTGAAAAAAACTGCTAATTAGACAGAAAATACAATTCCTTTCCTCTAATCCTGCTCATTTTCAGTAATCCCAGGAACTGCTTGGGGTAATGCCAATTTCATATGCAGCAGTGTAGTTACAGTACATCTCCTTACTTTCTATAATCAAGATCCTGATGAAAAATTTGAGATTATCAAGTCAGTACTGCAGATTAAGCAAGTCTATGAATGCTGCAAAGTAGAGCAGAAACTGCTAAATCAGACTATTTCTTCATCTACTTCATTGTGCTTGGCAATGGACTGCTCTTAATGTTACAGAGAAGAGTGAAGTTTCTTCAGAATATAATCGGGTTATATAGTACATAGTATGATTAGCATCATACTGTGATGATACTTGAGAAAATTAGCCCTTTTTTAACTCTTTGATATGAATAGTTTATTTCTCTGAAAGGTGAGGCCTGTTATTCCATATGGCATTCATTGTCAGAACTTGTGAAATGCTAATACCTTGCAGTGATCCAGGACATGGAGAAATGGTTTTGTGCTGTTGGCGTTGTTGGTGCTTGTTTCTCAGCACATTGTCCATGTAATGGATTTAAAATGAGCCAAAATCCTGTTATTGATCCAGTGGCTTCAGACCAGCAGTTCTTAACGTTGTCAGAATTGCAAGAGTCAAGACAACTGGAATAGAACAAATAACAGAGGATAGCTCAATGAACTGTCCTATATTTGCATTAGCTGGACAGACTCTTTTTACCTGGAGTCTTAGCTTTGGGATACTTTTCTTCCTGCTACCTTGCACTGATCTGAAAAAGGTAACCCACAAACTCCCTAGTGAGAGACAAAGGGAGAGGCTGAAAATCAGCCCTGAGATGTAATGTGACCTCTTCTACCACATCAGCCTTGCAGAGAGCCAGAAAAATGGGGAGATAGTAGTTAATTAGTAGGAATTCAGAATAAGTATTTGTATGCAGGAAATTACTTTAGGAAGAGCTGCTCTCCCTTGGCAGAAGAGCTCCCACAATGTGTGTTTATGAGAAGAAATGATAATCTGAAGTCTGTGAGGCTACTTTTATAAGTCTTCAAGTCTGAACCTTTGGGTTGTGTTGTCTATTGACTTTTGTCTAGTAGCTCTTAGACTGTAGTCAATCTTGTATTAGGCACATTTTGGTTGATGTTCCTTATGCTAACTTTATTATTTGAGCATCAAAATTGAATGTAGTGCTGTGAACAGAATAAGGTATTCTGTCGCAAGGAACTTGTCTAATTCAGGCACAGTGACGCACAGGCATACATAATATACACAATAAGGATGCAAATTCAAAGTAATAGAGGTGTCTTGGGAAAATCAGTGCTGCAGGCTAATTTACTAGTTCTGAAGAGCTACTAGACTGCAGAACATAAGGAAAGAATGGAGCAATTGAAGAGATGTCTTTTCCTTCTTTTTTCTCCTTTTTTCCAAGATGCATATTCCTGATGTGTTGTCAAATGGAGGGGCAATGCCCAAAGAAAATAGAGAGATAACAAAATTGGGACCCTCTCTATGTTCCTGTTTTCTGAACTGGAGTCCAGAAAAGAAAATTACTTTCTTAACTGGATGATGCCTTATGAAATAAGAATTTCATTAAAATAACAAAAAGAAAAGATGGATTGAACCTGGATTACACCCAATATGGATGAAACAAGGGTTCTGCTGGCAATGTGCTGTGAGTTTTTCAGAAAATATTTAGTTTTTACTTGGCTTCTGTAAGATGGAGACATTGGACATTTCTTGTTGAGTATAGCTGCAGATTCATGAGGTAATGATCATAAAAGGTAGATACCAGGGGTACCCAAAGAAAACAAAACCAGACTTTAATCTGTTTCCCAATCTAAGCGACTAGTGAGGATCCACACATTTACATGCACAAGCAAAACTTGGGAAGCAGTGATCCTATTAAATTTACTGGCAGTCTTTTACTCTGCATTTGTACTTTTATCTAAGACTCGATTTTGTGCTATTTATGGTGGTTCTTTTTCAGGAGAGTTATCCAGCATTTCTCATTGTTTGTGGGTCTAATCCACATTTCATTTAAATGTTCAGTGATCACAGTAAAGGAGCTGTCAAACATACCTTTGTATCCCATATTCATTAACATCATGTAGCAATTTTGTCACTGATATTCATCCTTCAAACTACAGGTGAATCCAGTCCTTACAGTCAGAATAAGCAGAAGGAACACAGCTCAAATGTGTTTGGACAGAATTTCTCTGCAGACCTTCAAGTGGTGGCTGCAAGTCCTGACGCCAACTGCAGCCCTGACATGCAGTGTGTTCTCAAGGAAACCACCTGGCTTCTCAGGAAATATACTGATTCCAGGTGAAGAAAAATGTTAAATACAGGGCATTTTTTGAAAGGCAACAAACAAAAATGCAAATAGAGTTTTGCACACACAGACAAAAAAACCACCTGTACCTGTGGAATATTTGAACACAGAAGCACAAATAAATTTAGTTAATTCCAGAGAATTAACTAATTATTTCTAGTGATATCAAGTGTACTGGTTTATCAGCATTATGATAACATTGTGCCTGAGACTACACACTGGGAGTCAAAAACTGCTTTGATTTTGTAGGTGAGCCTGTGTCTGACTCTTGTGGTAGATGAGCTATTAGCATTGCAATCTTCAATTTTTTGCTTTTCCAAGCATACTGATTTTCACTTTGCTATGTCTTTAGGTTGAAGTGATAGATTTTAAAAAGTTGCATGGACAGGTCTTCACAGTAGATGTTTCTGGACCGCCCATAGTCTTCTAGGGTGACCACAGGGGTATCACTGATGTTGTGTGCATTTAGTAGTGTAAGGCCAGGAACTTTTGTGTCTCATGTTTTCTTTATAAGGATAAACCCATTAAAGATTTCAAGATACGCAGTTGCTGTGGGTATAAGTCAGATACCTTTTTAAGGTCGATTAATGCTAGGAACAAAAGCAGTATATCTTTCTATGGCATCATTTCATGAGGCTGCAGTAATTCTTTGATACCTTTTTAAAAATGTAATAACCCTAAGTTATTAGAAACCCCACAAGGTATCTCATCTATTCATATATTCTTATGTGCACTTGACATTACACACATATCATGTTGTCAGTGAAGTACTCCCATCTTTCCTGCGGAATAAGATTTTTTTATGACTCTCTGGTCAACAAATGCCAGATGCCAAATACTGATTTGAAAGTATTCATTTTTTTTGTGCTTCCAGCATAAGTATCAACATCACATTACAGTTTTTTTGTCTCTATGCGCTAGTATTTTAGCAATGTGAAAACTATAGGTTGAAGGACAAGTGGATAAATGTTTATAAATACCTTTTAAAACAGCAGAGTTGTCTTTCTTTTATTTAAGACAACATTTTAGAAAAACAAAGCTGCCAGGTCTGTATCTTGGAAAATTAAATAAATGGTCTGATTACCAAGAGAGCCAAGCACTAAGAGCTGTCCACAGATTCCTTCAAGAGAGCAGTTAACTCTGTACCAAGGGTATTTCAAGACCTAGTCTTGCAGTCTGAAAAAACTACTCATGCAAATTTGGGCTGAAAAAACTGTGCCCCAAATGCTGACATTTTTAAGCGAGAGCAAGACAGCAAACACTAACTACTGACTTTAGCAGCCAAACAAACACCCATCTGGTTCTTTGCATTGTGTGAGAGCAACATGCTGCAATTTTGCAAATGGAACATTTTTATTATTTAATTAGTCTCAAAAGCTAAGCCATTCAAAGAAACAAACTGAGTCTATGAAAAATTAAAAAAAAAATTAATAACTGCAGGCCTGGTGCCTAAGGGCCTTACTCATGAATGTAAAAATGACTGGTTTTGTTACCAGCTGTGTACTCTGGTAAATAATGGGCTTCAGCTTGCAATTCCCTTTACATGTGAATATTTTCTCTGGTTTTGTGTTAGCCAAGATTACTCATGTGTCTATGAATTTGCAAGACCAAGCCTATTCAAAAGATGAACACGATGGGAGATAGCATACAGAACCTCGCTGCCTGACACTGTGCGTTGGAGTTCTGGGTTTCTGCTTTTTGTTAGGGTGCCTCTTTTGTTGTGAGCTTTGTTCTGCCCTTCTCTGCGTGTGAAGGCAATGCTCCTGTAGGGAGTTGATACGTTGGAACAGGTTACCCAGGGCATTATCAGTCTTGCCAGTTTTAAGCTGAGAGTCAGTTTCTAAGAAAGAAAAATTTGACTTATGAATGTACATGAAAAGTACGCTAGGCTAGAGGGTCATAGAGGTCTTAGAGGAAAAGGACCATTGTCTTCAACACAAATAGTGAGGCCGTGGTGAGGTTAATACCTACCTGTCTAGTTTGCAGAATGTATGGGAAGAGCAGTGTCAATTCCTCTCACAGACAAGGAATCCTTCTGGAAGTACTTTTTCATTTGCTTTGCAACTTTGGTGTCAATTTCAGGAATTGGCATGGCAGATCCATGTTCACAGGTTCACAGAATATGCTGAGTTGGAAGAGACCCACAAGGATCACTGAGTCCAACTCCTGGCCCTGCACTGGACTATCCCCAAGAGTCACACCATATGCCTGAAAATATTGTCCAAACACACCTTGAACTCTGTCAGTCTTGGTGCTGTGACCACCAGGAGCACCAAGCAGGACCCCCAGCTCCCCTTCCGCAGCACTGCTTTTCGGCATCTCATTCCCCAGTCTGTCCATACATCCAGGGTTGCCCATCCCAGGTGCAGAATCCGGCACTTTTCCTTGTTGGACTTCATACAGTTCGTGCTTGACTAGTCCTGTAATTTGTTGAGGTCTCTTTGCAGGGCCTCTCTGCCCTCAAGGGAGTCAACAGTTCCTCCCAGTTTTGTATCTGTTTGTTTACAGAAACATGGTTTGGATGTGCTGAGGTTACCAAACCAAGTCGTAAATTACAAAGTAGAGAAACAAAAAAGGTAAGTGTGTTTTCTGTTTGGCTCTTCCTTCTGCAAGATGTTGCAGGCCTAGGCTAGTTGGAAAATGCCTGCTGCTCTTTGCACCAAATATTCATTTTGTCCTTTGTCCTTAGTCACCCAAACCTGAGTGATCTGACCTGATGCCCAAGACAGACCTCCAAGAACTGGAGACAAAATCAGCAGCAGTTGGGAAATCAAGGGAAATAGAATTTCCTTAGCCCTCTATAGCATATGCTCTTAGGACTACTTTCTGTCTCTTATATATTAACACCAAATTACTTTCAGGTCATGACTTTGAGGATCCAAGTGTGGCAGCTGCTGTCAGCAGTGGACTATGAATCAGCTAGTTGACGGTCCTACTGGTGAAGCCTGAAACAGGGCTGATCCCACAGGTCCATTCCCAGGTGTCCCCAGAGAGGAGCGCAGTGCACCAGCTGCTGCTCCTATTGACGGCAACTGTGAGTGGTAGATGTTTTCCACCTTCCCCTGTGTTTTGATTACCCTGTACTGCTCCAAAATGCCTCCTCGATCTCTGTGGTCTCATAGCAATTTACATGATCTGGCTGCTGTACTCAGAAAGAAAACCCAAACTAAAAGGAAATTTGGATAAAGAGAGAAAAGGTTGTGGTAAAAATTGCAAGCAAGCTGCAAATAAGCTTGTGCTATTGTTAATATTAAATATAATACTCAGTGCAGAATTTCACATGGCTGGAAAGACACCTAGATAGTAATCACGTGCTTAAAATTATGTTATTATGAGTAACTTAGCAGCAACTTCTGGAAGAGAGAGGGCTTTCTTAACATGTAAGAAATTACTAGATTTTGATACTGCTTATATTTTTTTTCAGTACAGTATTTTTGAATGCCAGGTGACTCTACTGTATACTGTAAGCAGATCTTGTATTTGTGGCAGGATTGAGGAAAACCAGTGCAATTTGAATAAACTGGAAACTGAAATAACTTAAAATATTTATTTAGAGCATTAATATACTTATCTCTTTGGAACTTAAAGCAGTGGCATCATAGTTCAGAAGAGCTCCCTCTCACTTCTACTCCATAGCAAAACAAACGTTGATCCATGAAGCGGGTTGAAACACAACGAAAAGGCAGAGTGTTTACTGCGTTGTCCCTCTGCTCCCTTAATTACAGCAGTAGGGACTTACCTTGCTTCTTCTTCCACATTTTTTTTACTGTCAGAGCTTCCTGACATTGCATTTCTGGTTTTTTCCTTCTAAATTTTACAACTTGCTTTGGTGAGTAACACCATTTGGTGAGGGAGAACAGTGCTTGCAGAGAAAGGCCACAGGTTATCGAGGACAGAAGCCAGGGAAAGCTTGACACTTGATATTTCTCTTACACCCTCTACCAGCTGATCCTTCCACTTTTTTTTCTCTGATTGCTAAAACTTGTACTGAAAATTCAGGAACTTTTACAAATACTTTATTTCTCTGCTTTTAAAAAAACAGATTTTTTTTGAGTATTGGTCAACTCTACATCTCCTGAAAGAACATTCTCTGTACTTTTTTTTTAATTGACACAAAAGAATTTGTTCTCCTACAAGCTGTTTCAAGGAAGTATTTGGGAAATACTTAGAAATTATTTAAATTATTCATTGTGAATGCCTGAACAAAACATGTATAGGGTTTTCACAAAGTCTTGAAAACTTGTAATTATAGTAGTAATTTTTTTTCCATTAAATGGGCCATGTGCTGCTGTGAGCAGATATATCTTCCTGGGAGGAACAAGAATTTATTCCCTCAGGCAGCTTGGTTGTAAATAAATATAAGGTTACATATAACATTTCAGAAGGCAAGCAGAATCCAATCTAGTCAGTGAGAAGTAAAATAGATAAATAGAGAAGACCATTAGCTCCTTGGCAATAAATATGTATAATTTTAAGTTAATATAAGATAATGAGGATGAGGACAGAAGCTATGCAAACCCAGACACTTTCAGGCCACAGAATGAAAATGTCTGGTGGAAAAAGATTAATGAAAATTATCTAAGCTAATCCAGCATTTACTAGGAAAATTCAGGTCAAACCTGGGATTAGTGCTTTGTGTTCTTTACTGATAACCTTGATGTTTCCCTGCTTACCTTTCCCACTCTCATACATTTTCTTAAGCCCCATATTTGTAATAGTAAAAAAAAACCCAAACATGCCTCTTGCAGCTCCTATCTCTTCTGTTAGCAGTGCTAGCCTGGTGCCCTGAAATTTTGGTGGATAAAGCTTCAGATGAGTATCAGAGATGGCACTGAACAGCTGTTTCTCCAGGCAGAACTCAACTGTGCATCTGTGAACAGTTGGGCTTTTTGTTATTTGATATCTGAGTGGCAGCAGCAAAGAGAGGGTGAAGGAAGAGGGCAGATTACATAAAAAATCCCTCAGGTTTTTTTCTAGATATTTTTACCTGTCTGAAGCATCTGCTGAAGAATTTAGTTATTTTTTATACCATTGTAGAAATATTGTTTTGCTACTGTTAACAAGATCTTAACATAAATTCTGTTGAATTGCTTTTGCAGATCTGTGATTTTTAGGAAACTTTTGGTTTGTAACTAATACTTTTTGACAGGGTGGTATGTCTTTTCTGCTTTGATGAAAAACTATTCATGTTTTGTTAAGATATAAAACCATATAAGAATCAGAATTAATGCGTAAGTGTCAGGTTTTGAGCCTGGCCAGAGGCCAGGCACCCATGGAAACCACCCACTCACTCCCCTCCACAGCTGGACAGAGGAAAGGAAAAAAAAATTCAAAGCATTCATGAGTTTGAGATAAGGATCTGAGAGAAATCACAGGAAAAGACAGGCAGGCTAGACTTAAAGATATGAAAGTAAATTTGTTACAGGAACAGAAACAGACCAGGATAAT